>CAUYNB010066598.1:0-104419 GCA_963574225.1 Lagothrix lagotricha | reverse complement strand
TTTACACTCCCACCAACAGTGTAAAAGTGTTCCTATTTCTCCACATACTCTCCAGCATCTGTTGTCTCCAGATTTTTTAATGATCGCCATTCTAACTGGCATGAGGTGGTAGCTCAATGTGGTTTTGATTTGCATTTCTCTAATAATCAGTGATGATGAACAGTTTTTCATGTTTGTTGGCCTCATATATGTCTTCTTTTGAAAAGTGTCTGTTCATATCCTTTGTCCACTTTTGGATGGGTTTTTTTTTTCTTGTGAATCTGTTTTAGTTCTTTGTATGTAATTTTTCAAAGGTATTAACTTTATTAACCTGCAACATTCATCATTTTAAGAGTATATAAAAACAGTCAGAATGGGTCAGAAACAAGGTTTGCAATGCTCATAGTTATCTTCAAAAGCAGCAATATTTAATGTTTTGAGTCACTATTAACAGACTGGCAATATAACTAACATAATATATAATGATAAGTGTTGTTCTTGATAAAAAAGCAAATTATTTTTCTATTTAGTTTTTAGAAAAAGTTTACTGTAAAAACATTTTTCTTCTTTATATATTTCCCTGCTATGATAATGTTAAAACACATCGAGATCCTCTTCAGACTTTAAGGGTGAAAAGTATAACATTCCATTTTAGTTGAAACATTCCTTCACATAGCCAACATATTTTTTCAAGGCACTCTAATAACTCTTGAGGATATTACAAGAAAAATGTGCCTCTTGCCTAGTGATCTTCTAGTCATACTTCTCCTCAAACTTTTCTAAATTAAGCATTGTTATAATTGATTTTTTTGAAATTTAATTTTTCATAGTACAGTCCTCAAGTTACTTTTATTTGGAGCCACTCCTTCAGTTTCAACTTGCTGAGCAGGCAAACAAGTGCTTTTGGTTTCTATGGAAACTGGATTCCTGTGGCTGCGTGTAGGCATTCTCTTTCCACCAACGTTTTGTGTTGTGGTATGCAGTGATTTAGGTGAAAACATACACGTTATATTTCTCTTTCCACCAATCTTTTGTTGTGTTGTGGTATCCAGTGATTAAGGTGGAAAAATACATCATGGTGATTCTTCCATGATGGATATGATATGGTAATAACAGGCAGGGATCTAATGTGACCCAGGGAACTGAAAGCCTGGAAGGTACACCAGGAAAGCCACAATGTGTTTTATACAAATTGTTTGTTGTCCTCGTGATTTTTGTATCAGAGTCTTTATAGATCAGAAGTGAAGAATCTTCTGCTGCATGAGATAACAAGTAAGAACTTCCTGCAAGCTACTTAATTTCTTTAGAATATGTTGGAGGATGTTAAATAAATTGGAAGTCTTGAGTACTGAAAGCTTTTTTTAAATTCTTCTGAGGTAATTTCTTCCAGTAGAAAAAGCTTTGAAGTAAATGAATTGATATGCCCAACATAAAATGAGCTGTTGGAATGCAATAAAGTTTCAGTCCATAAGCTACAAAGTTCACTTTCAGTCAGAGTTTCAACTCTATAGCAAGCTCGATACTCTACTTTTGGTGGTACATAAACTGGAAATTGTCTTCTGATTTTCTTCCATTTTTTAGACTGTGGTCTTGTCTATACTTGGACAAGACATTGCCGCACACAAGTCACAACAGGTCTGGCAGGATAAATAGCTTATGAACAAAATTTTCTTCCTGAGGAGCTGTATATTCTGATGTATCTTCAACATAGTCCTGAAGTTCACATGGCATTCATCCTTTATGCTCCTGAAATGCAGAAGGCCATCCAGATTTCTGCCAACTAGAAGAGTCTGAAGAAACAGACAATTGCTCAGAAACAGAAGGCTGTTTAGAATTTTCTAAATTTAGTAAGGGCAATTTGGGTTATTTTCTGGAAATTGGCTTTAAGAGCTCATCCTGCATTTTTAAAATCTCTCCAACTGGATCGAATTTTTTATATACACGTCTGATAGGTTTTTTAAAACACTTCACTCTTCTGGACTATAAGCAGTGTTCTTCTGGTTTCCTATAGAAGCCTGTCCTTAGGAAGAATTTGGACTAGTTGGTCTAGAACTTGTGTTAGAACTCACAACACCTGTCTTTCCATCACTGTTATCTTTACACTCTGTGTCAATGATTAAACACTCCTCATCTGTATCACTGCTGCAGATAACTGTAGCTTCAGTTTTAGCTGCTTCTGATCTAACAATCTTTTCCTTTGAGTTGTCAAGGTTTTCCAGAACATTGGGTCTTTCACCATCAGCATGTACCATATCAATAATCATATCATTTTTATTACGTTTCAGTTTCCTGAGAATTTAAGGCATCAGATATTTTCAAGTCACTATCTTGCATCAAAGACTTGCCAGAATTTGATGCCTTATCACCACATGATTCAAATTTCTGATCATCTTTATTTTTTCACTCCATCCATACCAGTGACCAGTTGTTTCTTTTTTTGCAATTGTTCCATCGGAATCTGAGATAAACTTCTAGAATTAGCAGAAATGTCTGGTGCACTTAGTGCCACAGGTGTGGTTCCTGCTTTGGGGGTTGTAGGAGAATCTGTCATGTTAGATACTGTGGAAGTACTTGCTGGACTTGGTGAATTTGATGCTTTGGTGGTGGTTACTCCAAAAGTTTCAAGTTCTGTGATATCATCATCAAAATCCAGATACAAGTTTTCAAGTCTCAGTTTTTTGGCACTCATTGATTTCACAGGACATGTTCATTTCAGATGTAAACTCTTCAGCTTTGTCCATAAAGAATGCAGAGACTGTAACAGATGTGTTTTTGGACATCATAAATTTTAATGGAACTTCATGAAAGATTTGATTTGTCTCCCTTAAAGTCATTTTTTTTCAGGGAAGTGGTGAATTACTATATATTACTTTAACTGACTTTGAACCTGCAACAGGCATTACTTGAATAAGCACTGGAATTTCCCACTGTTCCATGTATGTTGGTTCATGATAATTTAGTAAGGTAAATAATGATTGACTAGTTAGAGCTATCTGAGGGTGATATCTTGAAACAAGCTTCTCTGTATTTGGATCTTTACAAATATTATAATACATAGTTGCAGCTGTTTGTTCTGGCATTTCAATGGTAGATATATCATCTTTTGAGAGCTGCAATTTTATAGGTATTGAAGGAAATATTGTTTTTACATATTTTACACTGCCCAATGCAAGAAGAGTTTTTTCTAACTTTAATCCCATTTGTATTCTGAAAGGGAAGAATCCCATTAAACTGATGACCTCATGGAGAGTATAGAATCTGGATTCCTTTTCACTTGTTTAATGCAAGCTCTCAAAATTTTCTCTATGAAGAGATGGGCATTTTCAGAAAGCATATTATAATCCCATGCACATTTCTTTGCAGAATTCTGCAAAAACTTTAGGAACTCAGTAACTTCTTCGTTCATGTGTTTTTTAATATCCAAGTGCTGCAAGTAGTCATTAATTTTTGTTTATTCCAGCATCTTTAGAATGTGCAGAAATCTTTGTGTATTTAACCAAAAAGTCCACATAACTCCTCTGCTCTCTCTGTTGGTTAAAACACATAGTTGTTTTAAACTTGGAGCCATGGAATGATCTTTAAAATTTTCTCAAGAGAAAAATGTTTTAAGGCCATTTTGGGGGGAAATATCCCGATTCAGTCTTGGTTCACTCAGGACCATTTTGGAGCTCATCTTCCTAGATTTCTGCTTCCCTCTAGCTCAAACTTCACAGCTGCCTGGCTGCGAAGGCTCCAACAGAGGCAGGAGTTCTCCAGAATTTACTCAAACCATTGTCCATGGTGGCTCTTGCCCAGGCTGCAAACACACACCACACATGCTCCACCCTACTCCTCACATTGTCACATGCATCCGGGAAAGAGCATCCTCAAAGGACGTGGCCCAAGTTATGTAATTTTCAGTGTCATTTCAATAATGGTCATAGCATCTTCCCTAGAAATAGATTTCATCTCTGAGGAAACCACTGCTTTAGGTTATTCATAGAAGCAACTCCTAATCTGCTCAAATTTTACCACAAAGTTGTAGTAGTTCGGTCACATCCTCAGATTCCATTTCTAATTCTAGTTCTCTTCATATTTCTACCATATCTGTAGCTACTTTCTTGGTTGAAGTCTTGAACCTCTCAAAGTCAACCATGAGGGTTGGAACCCTGTTTGTCTAAGCTCCTGTTAATGTTGATATTTGTCCTTCTTACATGAATCACAAATGTTTTTAAGTATCTAGGAGAATGAATCCTTTCCAGATTTCCAAATTATTTTGCAGATTTAAGTAATTTATCAGATCCATTAGAGGAATCACTGTGATCACCATTTATGGCAATTGTAGCCTTATAAAATATATTTCTTAATTAGATCTGAAAGTCGAATTATTTCTTGACCCATGGGCTGCAGAATCAATACTGTGTTAGGAGGCATGAAAACATTAGTCTCCTTATACATCTTCATCAAAGCTCTTGGTGACCAGGTGCATTGTAAATGAAAAGTAATCATTTGAAAAAATTCTTTTTTAAGCACTAAGTCTCAGCCATGCTGTAAACAGATGTGTTTTCATTCAGGCTTTGTTGTTACATTTATAGAGCACATGCAGAGTAGATTTAGCATTGTTCTTAAGGGCCTAGGATTGTCAGAGTAGTAAATGAACATTGGCTTCACCTTAAAGTCATCAGCTGCCCTGTCCCCTAAAATGAGAGTCAGCCTTCTCATTGAAGCTTTGAAGCCAGATGGTGATGTCTCCTCTCTACTTATGAAGACCCTAGATGATGTCCTTCCAAAAAAGCTGGTTTCTTCTACATTTAAATATCTATTGTTTAGTGTAGCCACTTGCATCAGTTATGTTAGCCAGGCCTTTGGGATAACTTGCTATTGTTTCTCCATCAGCATTTTTTTGCTTTGCTTGCAATTTTATGCTATGGAGAAAGCTTTTTCCCTTAAATATCAGGAACCAACCTCTGCTAGATTCAACCTTTTCTCCTGTAGCTTCTTCATCTCTCTCAGTCTTCACAGAATTGGAGAGATTTAATGACTTGCCCTGGATTAGACTTTGGCTTAAAGAAATGTTGTGGCTGGTTTGATCATCTATCCAGTCCACTAAAACATTACATCAGCAATAAAGCTGTTGTGCCTTCTTATCATTCATATGTTTATTGGAGTAGCACTTTTAATTTCCTTCAAGAAGTTTTCCTTTGCATTCATAATTTGGTTCACTGGCATCGAAGAGCTATCTTTCACCTTATATTGACTTATGGCACGACTTCCTCACTAAGCTTCATCTTTAGCTTCATCTTTTTTAGATTTAGATTTAAAGTAAATGATGTGCAATTCTTCCTTTCACTTGAACTGTTAGACACCATTGTGATATTATTAACTGGCCTAATTTCAATATAGTTTTGTGTCAGGAAATAGTGAGGGCCAAAGAGTAGGAGAAAGCTGAGAATAACTGGTTGGCAGAGTAGTCAGAACACACACTACATTTACTGATTGTGTTTGCCATCTTAATGTGGATGTGGTCCATGGGGAACCCAAAAACATTTGCAACGGTAGAAAAAGATCACCGATCACAAATCAGTATAACACATGAAATAATAATGAAAACATTTTTTAAATTAGCAAGAATTACTAAATGACACAGAGACATGAGGTGAGAACATACTGTTGAAGAAGTGGTACTCATAGACTTTCTTGACATAGGGATTCTGCAGACTTTCAATTTGTAAAAAATGCAATATTTGCAAGTTCAATAATTTTAAGTGTAATAAAATGAGGTACGTGTGTACTAGGAAGAACTATTCAAGAAGAGAAAATGACCCTCTCTAAAACTAGAGGTTGATTTAATGTAGCAAATACAGTATGCTTCATCATAATGGTTGTTGAATTGAATACTAAAAGATTTTATAGATATATAAAATTGTAATATGATGTAAGAGCCTTTGAAACAGATAATTTCAAGCTGCTAATAAAAACATTACATTAATTCTATGAAAGTAATCATTAACATCTGAAAAGTAAAATATTTAATTTTAAGGCCTTAGATCCAACAGATTTATAGAAGTTTTCACTTTTATAACAGAGACTAAAGATATAATTTTAGTCCCTCTCTGAATTAGAGGATTTAAGATTATCTGTTCTTAGAAGAATACGATATAATGAAATGGGCATATTGAAAATTTTCATATAAAAGAAAGCAATCTACAATATTAAACTCTAAAAGAATTTCTAGTTCTTTCTGAAAATTATACAACGTTTCTATAATTTGCTACCTGAGGTAATGTTTGAAAATTTGAAAGGCCTTTTTATTTTTGGTGGTGGTATTGCTGGTGTGGTATACGTTATGTAACATCTAGGAACAATATTAGCATTTTAAATTATTCCAGTGGTTTCTTTCTTTTTTTTTTTAGAAAGTCTAAATTTAGACTTTCTTTGTGACTGATTTTGTAATGCACTATTTGTAGTCATGATGGCTATGTGGAAAACTCCTAAATGTCAGCATTGCTTAAAATTTTTCTTGGTTAATATAGTCTCCCCTTTGGATACACATAATTTGTATTGATATTTAAGAGCTTCATATAAAAATGTATTGAGTGAGTTTCTTTGGCTATCTGTGGGAATCTGCAAAAAAAAAAAAAAAAAAAAAAAAAAACCATTGATCTTCCCTCACAGTAACAGCCCCATTTGATTCACTGTTTTTTAATATGTAGGGAGCATTGTAGCACACAAAGTGCAAAAGTAGACATGAAAGGTTAGTGATTTGCTTTTATAAGACATGCCCTCCTTAATCTGTTATACTAATGCCTTTCATAGCATCACCCTGTAAGATAAGAAACTTAAAAACATGTTTTAATAATGCAGCCTCATTGAGCATTCTAAGAAAAAGCTTCAGTTGGAGTCACAGAGTGAACACTAAATAATGGCTGGGGTCAATAAAATCTGAAGTAATTATTTCAAAATATAGTTTGGATCAACAGATTTTTGTAGCCCAAGTGCCTTGCTTTCCACTATAGCTGAAGAATGCAGAAGAGATTTTTATATTACAGTCAGTTGCATATCAACCTATATACATTCATGGATACAAAAGTAATTATCCTGGGTTGCATTGACGGTATCATTTGCCACCAGCGGCTGTTGTCATAAGTCATTTACATTTGGCATCACAGCTAAATAGTTTTATGCCAGTCTTTTTTGTGGTCTAAAAACATTGACCCAATGGGTCATTTAGGAAATCATAAATATCTTATTTTGTTTATTATTTCCAATGGCACATGGCAAGCTATGATTTAGAATGGCATAGGATTTTATTATTACAATTACCTTGTAACAGTACATGTTGGATGATAAGAGTATGCAGACCATCGAATGCTTGACATTATTGTGTTTTAGTACTTTAAGAGAATTCATATATCTTGAGAGTGCCTTAGGATTAAAGCTAGGTTTCCTATGTGAGGAAAATGTTCACTGTAAGCATAAAAGGTGTGTGAAAAATAGAAAGAAAAGTTCAGAAACACAACAGAAAAAATAACAAAAAGAGGTAGATGAATGAGGAGAGACATATTTGAGGTTGACGTATTGGAAATGCATTGGTCTCTGTAGGGAAGTTTAGTCTGCCAAGTATAGTATATTTCTCTTCTATTAGGAAATGTCTCTGCTGTACTATCAGGAGCCCTATGTGTTATAGCTGTTTTCTTAGGAAATCAGATGGATGTGTTTTCATCTATTCATATTTACCTAGGCCTCTTTATGACCGAAGGCATTTACTGATTTCCAAAATGATTAGTTGGGGTCACAGGTGCACTGAATACACTTTACCAAGGTAATTGTTATAGAATGTTGAGATAGGGCGTGGCACATAATAAGGGCTGGACAAATGTACATAAATAGTATTATTCACCTTTGTGATGCCCTATTATGTTCAAGAAAAAGCATTATTTTATAATAATAACAACAAAACAACCACACATTCACAGCCAGTCATCCAGTATTTATTTAGCTTGGTATTATATTGAATATGCATGTGTGTGTGTGTGTGTGTGTGTACGTATATATGATACAGATATATAATTAACACAATAACCGATAAGGCAGATACTGTTACAAATAATTTACAATACTAAATAGCTATATGACTGATAAGAAAAGTGAGGCACAGAGAGATTAGATATCTTTGCCTATCACCTAAACTATTATGAGCATGTTAATTTAAATCTAAAAAATATAGTTATTTGACTCTTTCTATGTTCTCTAATCCAAATTTAATTAGTTTTCATGTACTATAACTTTATTTGAATTTTGTAGAGTTGCTCATATCAATCTTTATGTGAAAGTTCTTTTATTTCTGCCATAAATTCTGATCATACTCTCCCAGCAAATTATTTCCATTCGTTCATATTTCTGCAGCTGCTGACAGAGTAGAGAAAAACAAACTCAGTTTCTCCTACTACACTTTCACAACATGCTTCTGATACCAGATGTGCAGAGGTTTACCCCCCACACCTTAAGCTAACAATCAATTCTGCAACAGATGCCGGATACCAGATTCCTCCAGTTCCATTCAATTCAATTCAATTCAATTCTGATACTGTCTACCTGGGAATAGCCTCAGATTTCACAGGTTGAGGGCTCAGCCCCAAAGACTGCCCCTCACTTCTGACGTCAGTCACAAACCCCAGGTTGCTTTACCTGTGCTTCTGACAGGCTGGCTGTAAATCCAAGTTCCCAGGGTCCCTTCCTTAGGTTTGATTAATTTGCAACAGCAGCTGACAGAACTCAGCGAAACGCTTACTTATTTTTACAAGTTTATTATAAAGGATATTGCAGAGGGCACAGATGAAGAGACACATTGGGAAAGCTATGGGGGAAGGAGCTTGGAGATTCCATACTTCTCATGTGCCGCCCTTTAGGATCGCCACATGTTCAGCTCTCTTTAAGTTCTCCAAATCCAATCCTTTTAGGTTTCTAATGGAAGCAACGTTGCATGGGCATAATTTATTAAACCACTGGCTGTTGGTGGTCAATATATTCTTTAACACTCCCGTGTTCCCTTCCTGACGGTTGAGGTGTGGGACTGAAAGTCCCAACCCTCTAATATGACTTGGTTTTTCTGGTGGCCGGCTCCCATCCCAAAGCTATCTAGGGATTTCCAGACAGTAGTCATCTCATTAGCAAACAACCAGACATCACTTTGAAGATTCTAGAGATTTCAGAAGTTGTACACAAGATGATGAGGACCAAATATATATTTCACAGTATCACACTGAGTAGTCTTCCTAATCTCTGTTGCTCTAAGCTATCTCTCTCACCATTAATGGAGATTTACCTTCATAAAATCATACAAAAAAGTTTTATGTATGACCATGTTCTTCACATAATCAGTGTTACTCAAGTGACAACTTCCCGAAGTCCCTGAGACTTGTGTGGACCTTTATTACAATGGTTCCCACTCCATATACTATGAGAAACTCACTTGCCCCTTCCCCCTTGCTGCTGATGATGCTGAGGAGGTGTATATTTCTCTGGAGCACATATATTGTTCCTATTGTCTATTTCCTTTGCATTCACAATTTCCACTGTGCATCTTGTCTTAAAACGTTTCTTCTTTGCCATTTTCCTGAATTTTGGATTCCACCCCATTTTCTTTTTATCTTAAAGTACCACTTCTCTAAAATATATTACTTAATCTTAATGTACTATTGGAAAAAAACATTTTAATTCATATTTGGATGCAAATAAGAGAAATACATATTATAGTTAGTATTGACAATAACTTAAATTGTAATATTAGACATCACTGTGCAAATAATTGTCAGACATGCCTTACCATGTGGGTATGTCTGACAATTACCATAGCCCTTAGCCTCTTGCTATAATTTTGAAATTCCCCTTCATAATATTTCTTCTCCTCTTCAAATTATCTCCCTTTTCTGAAAGAATACTGAAAATATTAAATTCTCTCTACTCTTTTAAGCCAAGCATTCGTTTTTATTTATTTGATCTAGAGTGGGAATGAGTAACCTCCATTTTAGCTAAGGTGACAAGAAAGCATAATTGACGAGCTTTTTCTCCTGGCTTAATTGTCAAAGCCTCGTTTCTCTCTCAAAAGGGTCTTGGATTGGAAGATGTGTTATATGGTCATCCTAAACAAGTATTTCTGGTGATTCCGGCACAGTTGACTCATGAATGTAAACTGTTCTAACGTTTGTCCTAATTGAGGAAGGAGAACACCAAGTCACCTTTCCTCCTTGAGTGAGGCCATGTGTGGCTATCTTATGAAATACAAAAATGGTATAAAATAAAATATAAATATATAACTAAATGTTCAAAATATGCTCTCTCTCTGACTAATATGTTGCTTCTTTACTTGTATTTCACTCTTTCGTTCCTCTGTAAGCCTTGATGTCTGCAAAGGGCTTTACAAATTGGAAGGCCATTACTAGCACCTAAGACATTCAACTGAGTGAGTATTGATAAGATCTAAACCCCAGCCAGGTGAAACTGCCATGTTCATTGCCTCTGAGTGTGTGGAACACAGATATTCAGAGATAATTTCCATGACCATAAACAGGCACTTAAATTTCAAATGATCTCTAAATATGTGTTAACAACTTAACATATGTGTTAAAAAGGAACTCCTTTATTTTACCTCTTTTTTTCTCCAATCTGTTAATTGGTTGAAAAAAATGAAAATTCAAAAACTAAAAGTAATTTGAAAGTTTCTAAGATTAATCTTCCTTCAAGGGATTCAATGAAAGAAAATATACACATATGGGAAGTATGGAACACATTTTAATCAAATATCTTGCTATGGATTTTCATATTAATTGAATTATAAAGTTAACATATTTCCAGGAAACCTAAATTGACCTACTAAAATGGTAATAAACCTTGAAGAATAATGCTGATGTTCATAGGATTGCCTTGATGATGTGTGCAATGAGGAAGAAAGAAACCATCAGTTTAAAGAAGTATTGTCATTAGCCTTTGCAGAATCTGTATATCTTTATTTTTTTTTGATAAAACTGTTTTTGTGATTTGTCTCAGCAATAAATTTTAATAAAGTTCTCTTGTTTTATAAGCTTAGATAAAATATTCACTGTGAAGAATGTACACTTAAATAATAGTTAAGGAAGTGCTGATTGGAAAAATATTTCATACCACTCCTAAATACCAATTTGCCATACATGATTTCGCAAGCATAGGGCTGTTCTTTATATAGATGTGATATAGCTCTGTAGCATGTAGTTGCATGCATACTAAGACCCAGGGAATAATGTCACAGTTTACTGCCTGGCTTTTCTTTTAGACTTCATTTCAATGCTTAGAATGACACTGATTTGCTGCCTCGTGCCTCCTCTGTATCTAGCTTCAGCTGCTGATGTATGGGTTAACAACACCCAGGGGAAATCTGGCCCACGTTGAATTTGTTTAGTCTTTACATTCTCACATCTATTGAAAATCATTATTGGCATTTTCAATTTGTTTATTAGGCAAAACCTTTAATGTCAACCAGCAAGTTTAGGTACAATGTCTTATGTAAATCATCTCTACAGCCACACCTTATATAGCATGACCAGGACAAAACACATTTTTTGTAGACAACAAAGCACAGGCATTTACCATATTAATAGTTTCTATAATGGCTGTAGCATAAATGCTGTTGTTTGCATTTAAAGAAGAAATAAATATGTTTTTGGAAGTCACGGTAGGACTAATTTTGTAGGATTCATGAGACATAGAAATATCATGGAGAGAGAACAGATGTTTAAACCAAAGCATGCAGTTCAAATTCTGAATTTTCTTTTTACATGTGTATTCTTCTAAAGATATGTAATACCTCCAAAGTTTTCTTATCTCTAAAATGTGTTGTATCTATTACAAATTATTGTGACAATTCTCTATATACTCCCTCTATTTAGAAGGGAGTCTGAGCATTCTAGAAGCAAACCTACCTTTTCACATTTCCTTACCTCTGTCAATAGGGTTCAGTGAGAGCTTCAGGCAGTAGGTCTAAAACTATTTTTCCTAACATCTTCTACTGTTCATTGCTTAGAGTAAGACTGACCCTTCCCAGCCACCAAACTTCTATTTGGAGCAATGAAAGAGATTTTTGAACATTTCTTCCCAAACTGCTTGACACTCAAATCCTCATAAAAATTATGTGCCTTTAATTCATCAAGAGTCATGTCATTTATACCTTTTATCCCTGTTTGTATAAATTAACAAAAGAGATCCTAGTCTCTGAAATCACCCCTTAGCTCCTATAACTACCATTTAATTATGGACATCTGTGTTATTATCTTGACCTCTCTCTCTACTCAAAGCCCTAAAACTCTTCTATATCCTCCAGGACTTACAGTATATGATCAGCAAAAACACTGATATCGTTAATATCTTCTCTGGAAGTTCCCTTAACCTCCATTCTTCAACTGAAATGTGGACTTGCCTGGAGGATCATGATTCCCCTGCATTTCTCTCAGAAATGGTTGCTTTGTTTTCTTCCATGTCCTTCTTACTCTGGGCCTGGAGTCAGGTTGGTTTCATTCCTCTGTTCCTAAAAATCATCACTCTTTGAGTCTCTCTTATTTGATTATATATTCCACAATCTCTCATTATTGCAGTCATCTGCCAACCCCCAATGATACTCCTCATTATTTCTTAATCATTTTAACTCTGTAACCCTCTCTAGTCTTAATTATTGGTGATTTCAATAAACAGATCAACAACACTGGTGACACATTAGTCTTTGTACTTCCCTTAATTCAGTTATTTCAAGAATGCTGTCCTCCAACCTATGTCAGTTCCTCAGTGATATACTTGATAGAGTCTTGTCATTGCCAATAACTGCTAAGTGGCTATCCTTGTCATGAATGAGTAGGTTAGATGCAGTAACAAACAATCCCTAAATCTCATGCCATTAAAACAACAAATGATTGTTTATTGCTCACACAAATTCTCTTCTGTTTCCAGAGGATGCTCTGGGGCACTTCTCTCCATGTACTGGCTCTATGTCTCACTTGAATTGACTCATGTGTCCATGATTGCTACATCATAGGGAGACAGAAGCTCACACTGGAAATACTGAGAATCTAATGCTCCCCTCCATGGAGTGTTACCCAACCAGACTTCCAAAGTCAAGCATGCAACTCTATAACCACTTCCTCCAGTTTTCACATCTTACTGTCTCTAATACTTCAAATCCACTGGGACCAAAATGCACCGAGCTCATAATATTTTCATTCTCTCTTTCATCCCAAGATGTATCTTCTTCCCCACCAAAACCCAGTTTAAATTCTATGGTAAGTTATGACCACTTCCCTCAATAAACCCCCATCTCCAGTGCTACTTCTTCCAATCTTCATAGTTGCTTGACTGTGTTCTTGGTTATACTTTAATATGTTTCCTTATATATTCATATTTTTATCCAGGTCTAGAGAAAACAATCACTTTTATTGACTTAACTTTGCCCCTTTCACCAGAAAAATCAAGTGCGCTGCTAATGCTGTGTGGCGATGAAACTAAATTTACTTATTTATTTTGCCACTTTTTAAAGAAGACTATGTATTCATACAGGAGTTAAGAAGAAATCACTTAGGCAGATAGTAAGGGTATGGAAGTCCTCAGTAAGGCTTTTCTCTTTAAGGAAAAGCAGACCCAAATCATTGTCTAACAAAGAGCAGCCTGCAAAGTCGATCAGCAAACATAGATAAGCAAGCTGGGAGTTTGCACAGGTGAATGCATATAGGAACTAGGAACTAGACATGTTCAAGATGGTGGCTCCATTTTCACTTCTCTGCCAGAAACGTGTACAGTAAAAAGCAGACAAGATGGCACTCATCAACTGGAAATCCCATTTGCATAATGAGATTGGGGATGACGACCAGGCTTCCCCTTGCACTATATAAAGGACATACCTGATCAAAGCAGTCTTTGAGCCCTACATAATCAGACACCGCCTCCTCAAACTGGATTATAAAATCGGGTGCATTTGCCTCCAGCCAGTCCTTTCTTCTTGGAGACCCCTTTCTCTGTAGAGAAAGCTGTTTCTCTTTCTATTCTTTTCTGCCTATTAAACCTCCACTCCTAAACTCCTTGTGTGTGTATGTGTCCTAACATTTTTTGCATGTGACAATGAACCCCAGGGCATATACTGCAGACAACATAGACACTTCACTGTGATATGGTTTGGTTGTGTCTCTACCCAAATCTCATTTTGAATTATAATTTCCATAATCACCACATGGCAAGGGCAGGACCAGCTGGTGGTAATGGGATCATAGGGTTGGTTTCCCCCATGCACTTCTCATGATAGTGAGTGACTCTCATGAGATCTGAGATCTGATGGTTTCGTAAGCATCTGACACTTCCCCTGCTTGCACTCACTCCATCCTGCTGCTCTGCTAAGAAGATGCCTTCTTCTCCTCTGCCTTTGCCGTGATTATAAGTTTCCTGAGGCCTCCTCCTTAGCAGTGTGGAACTGTGACTCAATTAAACCTCTTTCCTTTATAAATTACCCAGTCTCAGGTATTTCTTTATAGCAGTGTGAGAATGGACTAATATAGACTATCAAGGTACAACACATAATTTCACATTTTCACTCTTAAGTAATCACTGTTCCTGTTTCATTAAGGAAAGTGACATCATTAGAAGAGAACTTTCTCGAATTCACAGAAACCCACCCCTCTACTTACCACCATCAATATTCATGCTCCTGCCTTCTAATTCATTTCTAAAGATGAAACTTATCTGATTCTATGCAAGGAAATACTCTTTCCTTATACACTCAATTGTCCTACCTGTCTTTTTACCTACTAGTTCAAGTTTATTTATCCACTGTATCTTCACATTAGTATACAAAGTTATTGTTATTGAATATTCAATGTAAGTACAAATCTTGTTTGATTTACTTTCAATATATACCCAGAATACAATGAATTCTTACCATCTCCACTGCTACTGCTATATCCAAGTCACAGCCAATGCTTGCCTTGAAATGTTCTTTTACCTCTTTTGATTTTTTGCGTGTTTGCCTTGGATTTTTTGCTTATTTATGACAGATCCAATGTCATGTTTCTTTTAGAATGCAAGTATATTTGGGTCACTTTTTGGCACAAAATCTTTCCTATCTGAAAACAATCCAAACTTCCCACTTTGGCCTTGGATATTTTACTTTGCCTGGCTCCTGCGTGCCTCTCTGGCTCAGCTCGTCTCACTCTGCTTCATTGTCCCTGATTTTGTCCACACTGGCCTTCAAGCTGCTGTTTATTTCAACATGCCAGACACATGCTATGCCTCAAAACATTTGCAAAGACATTCTTCCTTCTGCATGGCATCCTTTTAAATATGCTTATGGCTTGCTTTCTCATCAGTTTCATGTCTTTGCTCAATTATCACCTCCTCAACAAGGCCTACCCTGATTATTCTATGAAAAATTTAATTCCTCCAATCAGTAGCAATCTTCCTTTCCCTTCACTATATTCTATAATACTCATAAGCTAATCATATAATTTACTTATTTATCTTGTTCGTGTTTAGTTTCCATTAAACTGGGTAGAAGGTTCACACAGGCTAAATTTTTTGTCTATTTTGTTTATATATGGTTAGAATGTATATTAGCTCTGTAGTACTAGTTTATTAGCAGTAACCATAAATATTATTGAATAAACAAATGAATAAAATCTGTCACCTATGTCAGACTCTTCTGTGACACTACAGACAAGACATAGTCAATTTCTTTGTGTTCTCTTTTCTTAAAATAGCTTTATATTCAGTATCTTACATTAACATCCATAATTCACTTCTTGGATTCTTGTGGTTGTTTCCTAATACATTTTCAGTTCTCTAGTAATACTTCCTTTCAATCTGTTATTTTCATAGCCACAGAGTGATATTTTAAAAACATAATTTCATTACGTTCTCACTTTGCTTACAATCAATTATCATGGCTTTGTGATGATTGCCCACTGAATGCAATGTAAGTCCCTTAGAACGGCCGATCAGGTTTTTGTTCTTCTGACCCTCCCACTTCCATAGCTTCATCTCTTCCCAGGCTCAAGTCTTCACACTGACAGCTGGCAGTAATTGCCATAAGCTGCAATTGTCTTCCGAACACTGAGCTGTACCATCTGTGATGATACAGACTGTTTGCCTTATAAATCATTGCATAACTAGAATCTGGAATATAAGTGATTGATAAATATTTGTTGGAAAATTAAAAATGGATATACTAGTTTTCTGCATTTATCATATTCTCTTGCCTCCATGGTTTAGTATATTCTATTGCCTTTTCCTGAGATTCCGTCCCTGTGCCTTCTTTATCTGAATGGTGTCTTTGTGTCTTTTCAATTTCAGATCACTTGCCAGTCTCTCTCCAAATATTTTCTTATCCCAAATGTGTTCCCTATTTTTTATTTGTCTTTTCATGGCATCTACTATGTCTTTCTATGCACTGATACCAAAACCTGAATAATTCCCACCACAATATTTATGCTACTAATAATTTGCTTACTTGTCTGTCTTCTTCACTGGGCTCTGAGGAACTGAGCTCCTTGAGTGCAGCAATTATGTCTCGTTTACGTTATCACAACATGGAGCATAAAGCTTGGTGCATTAGCTATTTAATGAGTCTATGATGAAGTAAATAGTATGAAACTATGTCATGTGTAAACAATAGTCGTGAATAGTGCTGACTCTATCCTTGAATCCAACTCTCTCTGGACATTGAAAACAAGAGATAGTCTGTGACTTTCCCAAGTTATAAAGTAAGTCAGCAGCATAGGAGAAAATTGGTCCCACGTTATCTGAACCCAACACTATTTGTGGCAAGGAGGATGCTTTTCTCTACAACCTGCACAACAGGAAAGTCACCACACAGCTCCTCCTTTAGGGAGCTCATGACACAAATGAAGGTCAAATAAGGATTGTTCCCAATGGGAGCAAGGTAATGTTACACAGTCCCTTCCAGCCTCAACATAGACATCCAATTTTCCCCAACAGATGGAAGAATGGATTTTGTGTGTTTCTGTTTTTAAAAGTGTTGCCCTATTTCTTTTCATGACAAGCAGTTGGGATCTAAGTTCAAAGAGCTGGATGCAGCACAATTTGACCTCACTAGCAAAGGTGGCCAATCTCTCTCATCTATCTGAATCTAGGAATATGCAGGAGACATAAAGATGACATGAAAACTTAACTTTTTGTGATTCAAGAGAACTCAGACTCTTAAATGAAAGAATCAGTTCGGAGTCCTACAGGGGAATGCTTGGTAATCTGACAGACATAGACAACACGTATTTCAAGTTGAAGACTCAGAAAACTCTAAGTCAACCTAAAATGATCCCAGGAATCAGCCTAAAGAGCAAGTGTGAGAAGCATTCAGCCTTATAGGAAATCTAGCAGTCATGAATAAAAATCAAAGACAGGGAGTGCTTTGGAAGGAGTCCAGGAATGAATGTGTAGCTTGAAGAGAAAAACTGACACTTTCAACTCATAACTTCATTAAATATTTATGTAACAGTATGTAAAAGGAATTATGTTGATACTGGAAAAATGTGACGTGTAGAACTTATTTCCTTAGTTAATTTATAATTTAGTTAGACTTGATTAAACAATTGGCTTTTTAACAAATCATTCAAGATAATAGAATATGAACATTAAATGATGGAAAGGAGGACACTGTGAGCTAAATGAACCATTCTAAAAGAATTCTGGGTGCAAAAATGCATGGTTTATACAGGGAATACCAGATGGTTCATTACAATGATCAAAGAGTCTGGAAAAGGTCATAAACAGGTGAGATAAACTTTGAAGTCATGTGGGTAAATCCATGTTAATTGTTATGTTTGAGATGAGCTTTGAAGTCATGTGGGTAAATCCATGTTAATTGTTATGTTTGTCTTCACATTTACTGAATTATCCCCATAAACCTGATGAAGTAGGAGGTCCACATGTTCTCTGTATCAACTTGGCATTGGCTTCCTTAGTTTTTTGTATCTATTAATATTAGCCAAGGTGTTGCAAATGAATAGTGGCACCCTCCAAAATATATATCCACATTCTAATCCCCAGAACCTCTGAATACTACCTTATATGGTAAAAGAGTATATATTACCTTATATGGAAAAATATGTGATTAAGTTAAGACTTTGAGAAGCATAGTTTAGCTTGGATTATCTATGGGGATATAAAAGTAATTACTAGTGTCCTTTGAAGAGGTAGGCAGTAGAGGATAAGAGGGATACATAGAGGGGGACACAGGCATGCAAAGGAGAAGGTGATATAAAAAAGAACAGAGGCTGAGCGTGGTGGCTCATGCCTATAATCCCAGCACTTTGGGAGGCTGAAGTGGGTGGGTCATGAGATCAGGAGTTCAAGGCTAGCCTGGCCAACATGGTGAAACCCTGTCTCTACTAAAACACAAAAATTAGCTGGGCATGGTGGTGCATGCCTGTAATCCCAGCTACTCGGGAGGCTGAGGCAGCAGAATCACTTGAACCCAGGAGGCGAAGGTTGCAGTGAGCCTAGATTGCGCCACTGCACTCCAGCCTAGGGTACAGAGTGAGATTAAGTCTTAAAAAAGAAAAGAGAGAGAAGAAGAGAGCGAGCGAGAGAACAGAAAGAGACACAGCCATACAGCCAAAGCCAAGGGATGCTAACAGCCACAAGAAACAAAGAGAAACAAACAAATAAACAAACAGAAACAACAACAAAAAAGCTCCCTTACTCTTAGGCTCCCTTAGAGCCTCCAGAGCAAATTAACCTTCCATGCATATAGAAGTTAAATTTCAGACTTCCGACTTCTAGAAGAGCAAGAGAATATATTTCTGTTGTTTTCAGTCACTGAATTTGTTCCAAATTCTTACAGCAGCCTTAAAAATACTAATATATAAGGAAAATGGTAATTTTTCTCCCTTAAGTATGTCATTTTGCAAAATGTAGGAATATTTCTTGGCAAAGCATTAATATTCATCAGGATCTCCACTGGGCAAGAATATTACATAAAATTTAAAAGAAAAGCGAAAAGAACTACTATGATTGCAAAGGATAATAGTCAATGATTTTATAATTTAGACATCATCTATCATTTGAGATTATTGAAAATGTCTACCAACTTCTGGTTATCGATTTTTTCTTATAAATTTATGTTTCAGTGTACTCACTTTATAGATTTAGGATGAAACCCTACCCAAAATGAGGTTTAGATGTCAAGAATGCTGAAACTACACACACACCAAAAGTGTATGAAAAGGGTTTATTGCTTACCTAATAGGGCTTTCCAGGAAGAACCTGGCAGGCCTGCCAAGTGGGTCCAAAGGTGGCTTGAGAGAGCTAAACAAGGTTACTGGCTTTAGGGATTTTATGATGATGAAGGGGTGGGCCCATGGTGAGGATTCCCATGAGTGACAGGAGCTTATATTGTCTGAACTTGCCATCACCAGAACAGGAAGCATCAGGCTTTCTTGTCAGGTTTCCCGTATGTTGGACAGGCAGAAGGGGAAGAAGGAGGGACGGGACTCAAAATGTGCCAGAAGGAAAGCATCAAAAATAGAGTCAGACCATTTCATAAAATAGTCTGTCTCCATACAATTAATGATTAAATATAGTAAAGGTTGATTGATAAACTTCCTCTATTACTTCATCTATTTAGATGCTTCCCCCCTCACACCCCAGTTCTTCCTCCTTTGTACATTTTCTTCTATTTTCTGTGGTTATGAACTAAGTCATCCTCAACAACCACCGGCATTCTAATTGAGTAATTGAGGCTGAAGGAGATCTTGACTTTGCTTATGAATGACTTGCACTGCCTCATCAGAATCAGGTGATCTTTAGTTCCCTCATGTTTACACATTAATGTTTACACTTATAGTCATGCACTTAACAAAAACACAAGTAATCTGGTAATCTGTAATTACCTGGCAGACTAAAGCTTTCTGTCCTATCTTGAAAGTAAATATTGCAAGAAGGCATAAATATGTACCTGATCAAGTGAGAGGTCTCTAGGGTCCAGGATTCCAATTTTATATAATGATGCTCAGTCACTATCTGATGCCACTCTATATTTTATCAGCCTCAAAAGATACCCTAGCCACTTTGCTATCTTCTCTAATAGCCATCCTATCAGACAGATGATTGTATCACTAGCAAAGTAAGAATGAAGGAAATGATTCTGTAGTCCTTGAAAATTCTGAAATTGTCTGATATAGAATAAGCTAGGCAGTAAGGCTATATTGTTCCCTATCATGATGCTGAAAGGACAAGCTTCTAGTACAACTTTGTCAGGAGAAACAAGTTAAATAGATTGTTTATGGAGTAGTTTCTGTGATTACATGATATGCATATCAAAATGGGTTTATATATTGCATTTTATTTCACCATTCTTGTTCCTGTAAAAATATTTTATTAACCTAAAAGCAAAAAACTGACATTTTAATGTCCAACATCAGAGTTAAATGACATTTATAATAATGCCCAGTAAATCTATAAAACTCTTTACTACACTAACATAATTGAATTAAAGGTAACAGCAACAATGTAATACTGAAAGCCTGCATGTTTCATTCAATTAGAGGCAAGAATACTTTCTAATTTTAGGAATGGAACCAAAGATAATGAATATACAGATTTAAGTAAATATAGATTATTTTCTCTTAAAACGTTTGCTCATATATTTAAAAAAGGGCATTTTAAAATATTACTATTTGAAAAAAAAAACGGATGGCCGTTGATAGCACAATTTAAGTTTTGTATTTTTTCTTTTAGTAATTGTTAATCTGCCCTTTGTGACATATGTATAACTTAAATATATGAAATAGAAAAACTTCCAATGTGTTTGTCTTTTTATCTTATTCACATACATGTATACACAAATAAATATATAGTTATTTTATTTTATAGAATTCATATTTTCATTTTCATGATTCTTAAGTTTCTTTTATGGAATCTTTTTCCTCCATGGAAGGAAAGTTAGAAAGATGAATAACAAGAATCCACAGTGAGTATCCAGAAAGCCATATAATTACATGTAACTGCGAGAAACATCATAGAAATTCTGACAAATAAGAGAAAGATTTTTGAGACTGCCAACCTATTAAATAAAGTTAACATAACTGAGAAAAAAAAAAAAAGAAATTCTGACAAATAAGACTGAAGATATTGGCCAATGCATGCACAGGCATTAAAAGTTATACATCTATATTATCATTCAAAGCAGGTGCAGGCATTTAGACAATCACATTTAGATATAATTTGGTAGAGTCTGTGGTATACTCACAATAGCCTCACTCTTACCTCTTACTGATAATATCTGAAGTGATAATGTAAATTAAGTACTGAATTGTTTGATTATATTTTATTTCAGCACAGATATGTTACGTAATATGGAAAAACATTTATGTGAAACGCTCCAGACTTGCAGAGTTTTTGAGTTTTGGAGCTAGAAACAAACTAGTGATCCATGTTTGTTAAGAGACTAATGCACAAAAGGATGTAGTCACTTGATGAATGTCACAGATTTGTTAGGTGTCACAGCCAGGACTTGAGATCTTGTGTTTTGACTTCATTGTTCTTTCAGAGACTGAGAGCTATTTATTTAGACATGTTTAAATTCTGTGATATGATACTGCATTAATCAAAAAAATAAATCAAGGCCGAAGTATTATTTACAAAGAAGTAAACATTTTCAGAAGATAACTGGAATACATTAGAAGAAAGAATGCCTCAATGGTGGTTAACATGCAATATAGATGATTACATACAGAACTTAGTTCAAAGTGCTCAATATTATTCAAATTATTTAATTTGATTTTTACAACATATGTGCCGCATGTCCAGTTTTTTCCTACCTTTTATAAATCAAGCAGAAATATGGATTTGAAACTGGAAAATAAATAAAGGAGGAAGGAAATTTTAAAAGGAATATAAGGAAGGAAGGGAGGGAGAGGGGGAAGGAGGAAGGGAAGAAGGGAGGAAAGGAGAAAATGAGGAAAGAAGGGAGAAGTTGTAGATATGTAAAGGTTTAACAATCATTTCTACAGGTGGGGAAACCTGATTTCTAGTGTTTTCCATTTTAATTGGTGTAAATGCTCCCATTCATAGCTGATTTCTAGCTACAAAAATTACATTACTGAGCAGTTTGGAAAATATTTCCACAATTAGTTCTTGTAAGAAGCTGTGTGAAGGCTTTAGTATAGGGCTAGAAAAAAATGCAAGAATAAAGAAAGTAAGGGAAAGAGGAAGGAAGAAGAAAAGTAAGGGAGGAAAAGAATAAAGTTTTACTGGCATTAATTTCTTTGTAAATGATTCTCCTTTCTTAGCGAAAGTTTTGGTTACTTCTTACCAGGACTACTATATTTAGTCATCTCTCAAGTGGCCTTTGGTAGTCTCCTCTTTCCCTATGGCTTCTAGATCACTTTTCTTAAGGAAAAACACAAATCTAGCTTTTATTAATCTTGAGGTCACAGAACCTTTCAAAAATATGTGTAAATCCTGAGCCCTGTCTCCAGAAAAACATTCACTTGCATGCAGGTGCACATACAAACTTTTAAAATAAAAATTAGGGCATTCATAAAAGCTCATAACTCACAGATTAAGAGACTTTGATTTTACGCCTTCCATAAAAATATGAAAAGGCTCAAATATCTACTAATGCTTGTGATAATTTAGTATATAAGCCATGTTTTCAACTACTTAAGTCAAAGTCCCTTATTTCAGCATTCAACACCATCTACCTTTCAGTTGAACTTTTTTCTGCCAGTCCCCTCTGCAATTTCATAAGCTTCTATAATAATTACAAGTGAGACTGAAAACCAGCATTCCTCTGTCACACTATAGCCTTATTATCTTTAATTTGAAAGTTTCTCAGTGTTCAGAGTCCTGACTCGTAGCATTTTCCCAGTACATATTTGTTGTATAACATGAATATATCGATAAATAATAAAGGTATATCAGGGATTTCTTTATACTGTGTGTTGAATTTTCAAATCTATTTCAAATTTATTCTGGGTTAGAATATTTGAGCACGAGTTTAAACTCTGCAATCTTTTAGCTACATTACCAGAACAATTTACTTTACTTCCCTTGACTTCTGTTTTCTCATCTATAAACTGAAGATAATTTTCCAGTGGATTATTTTAATAATTAAACCAAACAAATAAAAATGAAAAGACACATTTCAAATTGTAAACATATAACTTACAATGTTGACCATGTCTGTATTCTTTACTATTAGCAGCCTACATCCTGAACATGTTTTAGTTGCGGGTTTGGTTTGGCTTTGGGTGCCAATATTTAAAAAAATACATAGTACCAACTTTTAAGAATTGGAATATTTTCAATAAAAATTTCCATTCTAGTTTCTTTTTTTAAAAAAAGCATAATGTTTTGAAACACTTTAGGCAAGAAGTGTATTCTCTGCTTCACTGTAGTGCTCATCATCCATTTTACATTTTAATTGGCAAACTTCAGTCACATTTGCTTTCGGGAGCTTGAAAAGTACCATGAAAACTTTGTCTCTCTTGATCTCTTAACTGAGCTTTCAAAACGTGGTTTAATTCACTCATTTGCACACCAGCAGGCCCCTGTAGATTTATGACTTTACCATCTCTCTTTTCTGTAGTAATTTTCCCATAGTAGGTACCAAATACATGTGTTCTCAATATGAACCCAGTGTGACTTGAAGGGCCTCAGGGAGACTTTGTCCCTGCCATAAAATCCTGCACAAACAGGTAACTAAAGTTTTATTTTTTAAAATAAAACTAAAACTTGCTAACTGAAGTTTTATTTTTTAATTAAATGTTTTGATCTTCATTACATTTTGAATATTAGAAAAAAATAGTGCTTAGTTTTCAATATTTTGTATAGTGACACTAAGCATAAGTACTGATGCTGAATTTTGCATTAATTGTGGCATTTGATATATAAAATTATTTTATGTAATACCTAGAACATTGTTATCACTTCATTTTGCTTTTTAATTGGCTGACTTCTGTCACATTTAGATCCAGGAGATCAAACAATGTCATTAAAACATGGTCTTTTCAAGAGGAAAGTTCAGCTTTTCTCTGTGTGGGTACAATTCTCAGGCAGACTCTCTTTCTGCAGGTACCCAGGAAGCAAAAGGGTTATAGTTTTTTAGATTCAACCTCAAATGGGAAGATCATGCCATTTTCCTAATATCTCATGGAATTATCATTAGGATTAAAAAATTGAATGCATGGAAAATACATCAGATCCTGGCATATAACAAGTATGTATTTGTTATGATGATCACTCCTGTAAAAATTCTGGGCTTCGCTTGTACTGGTCTGTCTGGGGCCCTATGTTTATATCTCTGTATTAATCCAGCATCCCAAGACCTTGTGGAAGAGGAGCAAGGGAAGACTGGAAGTCAAGGTTACATTATTTAAAGAGAGGAAAAAGGAAAATTATGCAAAGGGAAAATATGCATAGCCTCTACCATGGAGAGGAAAATAATTTCATCGTTTATGTAATCCTAAAAAACAGGTCCCAAATATAAAAGAAATTTATTTTTGTGTGAAATGTTGACATAAATATTAAAGCGTAGTGATATCTATTCACAATACTAGTTTTTGTAGCAACATTGCATTTCCTTTTCTGCTATTTCACTTTAAGAAGACTATCATTACATTTGTAGGTAATGAGATTTCGGGGGATTCCATTATCTTTTGGCAGCCGAAGTGTGATGTGTATTTCTTCACCATCTTAAATCTAGAGAAAATTAATGGCTGGATCCTGACCTTTTGTGCTTCTGTGGAGATAAGCAATGTTCTTTACACACCTACATTAGTGCTTTAGGAGTGTATGTAGTGGTACAGAGAACCGGAACACACACTTTATAGGTCTGTCTAGGTTCACAGTTATGTTATGATTCAATAATGATTTATGAAACAGAAGCAAAAACTTCCATAATAGTAGAACCATATCCTTCATAAGCATAAAATATGACTTATTCTTCTCCAGATCCTAGAAAAAGTTATATTATGTCCATAAAGAAGTAATTGGTGGCAGTATGGACAGATTGATTCTGAATCCAACATTAGGATGGCCAGGAAAAAAAAAAAACATAAAGGAAGCTTGGATGCATTTGGATCTTGGTTTAAACTCTTAAGTGGCATTCTGTGTGTCATGATGGAAAATGACTGGCTTTTAATCAATCCTCAATAATATTGACAGAGTTGTACTTAAATTTGTTTTAACATTTTAACTGTTATCTTGATATGTCACTTTTTTGTTGTTTAAGGCTGCCACCAAATTTAAACTTAGCTATTTCTATTATATTGAAATAAAAATATGTACTAAGTATACACAATAAAATGTGTTTGATGAATTAAGAATATGCTGATACAATTGACTGGTTGATGTTAAGATACAAGCTGGAAAAACAAATATTCCCCCTTAAAAATATCTAAATGATTTCTTATAATAGACACTAATTCCTAATACAAGGCTCTTTAGGGAAACCAATGGTTTATTATTTTATCCTTTCTTACAAGCATAAATTGTGCTAAGGCTTCACTTGCATATTAGGGAGATGCATTCATTCACAGATTTTCTTTGATTAAGAGTTATTTTAAATACCATTTCCTTTTTCCTTTGTTCTGAAATATTTTTAAGTACGCAACTTATGATTCTTAACATACTTTAATCATCTTCAAAGCAAGTCAAAACTATGTTTTAAATTGTTGAAATTTTCACCATTAACTTCCAAAAAGTCCAACATATGGACACTCATTATAAACATTTTTAATAAAAATTTATAAAGTCCTTACATCTGTTGGTTTTAGTCTAAATAGTAGGTTTCATGCCTATAGTACTCTATAGATTATAATACACTTACATGTGTATTTCCTGTAGCACCTATGCCACTTCTGTGAAATTAGGTATGTATTTGAGGAGACATCTACTGTTCTGCATTGATTGCTGATGGTCAAGCCCTCGTCCGGTAGATCTATGTGTCTTTCTATCCAACTGCAGAAGCACAGTCCACCACCGATTAATACACTTACAGGATACTCCATTATTTCAGTTATATAGATTAGTTTTTAGTGTTTAATGGTAAAATTGTACAAAATTTTCTCTATTTAAAACTGTGCAAAGGCAGTAAAACTTAGTTTAGATTTATTCATGAGAGAACATAGTTTTTCAAAACTCATTCAAATGTCTGTTAAACATAAATTGATGTAACTATAACCTTCATATAATTCTATCAACGGCTTACTCCTGTTTACGAGTAAATTATCATCTTCATATACTTCTTGTAAATACTTTCAACAATTTTGATGATTTGGTTCCACTAGGATACTTAAACCTAAGGAAATATGTGCTCATTTTGTCTATGATACAGAGAAGAAAGAGCTTGCTTGTATCTGGCAATATAAACATTACCAGGTTTCTCCTTTTCCTTTTATTAATAAGATAAAACATATATCTATATATAAACAGCAATAATATATGAGTCATATCTGAGCTCCAATATGAAAATGATCAAATAGAAAAATGAAAAAAAAATACTTGCAGACTAAACTCATCTGCCATTAATAAACCCCATATGCCATTTTATTGCACATACACAAACTGCTATACGAAGATGCCAAGACAATTTAAAATTTCCTTCTACAATGGCCTGAGCCAGAACTAATTTCAGTCAAAGGATAAATGAGCAAAGTATTCCTTTGCCAACTGACAAAATGCAATGATTCATGATTAATGGATCCCTGTTCTTTTCTTCTAAGACCTCTCCTTTAGGTATGGCAATACTGCAATCAGTGCAGGAGGAGAACCTGAAACTCGGAATGTGAGGGCAGCAAATCTGATCTATATTTTATGGTTAAGATTGGCTCATTATTAGCCAAGAGAATGACTGATGATAGAAAATTCTGACTTTGAACCTTATAGGGCATATGCTAAAAATATTTTAAAATATTTGGCCTAGATGAGACAATACTAAGTTTTCCTAGGAAGCAAGCTTCTGTTTTTAAAATGTTTTTGCTCTGATGATCAAATCTAATTACTTAAAATGCCATTAAGTTTTGTTGACTCAATTACTTATGGCTTACTTTCTAATTATAAAATTGGAATTATTTTTTATTTTGGCAGTCGCTTTAGTCTTTTTAGCTTAGAGTATAATTGTAGCTTTATATATTGTAAAATGACTAAATAAACAAATGCTCATGCTGGAAAACAAGAAAGGATTCTAATTTATTCCTAACAAGGAAGATAAGAAAAATATAATTGAGAAAAAAATAATCAGCATCAATTCCTTTATCATCCTTGTCACTAATATTGGTTGGTGCCCACAGTGTGGAGTCTATTTTCAGATACTGTATCAGGACAACTCGATAATTCTCAATGTGAATCTAGTTGGGTTTCTCTTTTGACTCTGGGCATCAATTTACTGACATGATAAACTACTGTCAGCTTTTAGCTAACATTACTTGTAATTACCTTCCTGTTAAGTAGTGGGGAGATTTTGTAAACATGAGATCAATAAAAATGTGACAATGTGTTGATCTTATTTGAAAGGATGATTAGTTGCTTGAATAAAAGTCATTAATAAGCTGTGTATGCCAACTGACTAAAGACCAATAAAATAGCTATATTTTAAAATATTTTTATGAAACAAAATAATAAGGCACAAACAAACTTTATTGGCCAATAAAACTCTTGCCTTGATAAATTTTCATGTTTATAAAATTTTACATGGAAATATATTTGCCTATTATATATTTAAATGTTATCACCTTTAAAAGTCAAATAAAATGAATACATTTTATATTAAGATGAAACATATGAAATTGACTAATTCCAACTGTTTTCACTACAAAAATGACAATTTTATTTATTTACGTTTTAAAAGGACCAATTAGAGTTCCTCTTGTCTTTTCAGTTTTTGTTAAAGTAAAAGATTTAGGTTATCTAATATATGTAAAGTGCTTGTAAGAGTAACTGGCCCAAACTAAACATTCCATATGTTAGTCCTTATTTCATTACCATCATCATAAAAGAGTTAACAAGAACATGTGGCAGGATTTTCAATATAAACACCAATGAAATTGATGAGAAACCTCATAAGATATTAAGTGACAATAAAGAAATGGTTATCCACACCTGGTAGATTTAGATAGCAATGCTGAGATGAAGGCTCTGTTCTCTTCAGTAAAATAGAAGTGTTTACTTTTGACATTATTGTTTGGATAAATTTAGATCAAAAAGTAAAATTTATCAGTGACATTCATTATATGTTCCTTTTTCTCACAACACAGATATTTCTCATGTTTTTATTTGTGATAAATAACATGCCAACTAAATTTGAAATATCTTGGAAGATGAAGGCAATCTCACTAGAAAAATAATATAAATTGTTTACGTTAAGATTCCTACTGAGTGACTCTTTTAAAAGATTTTACATTGGGTTGCTAACATTAATAATTATCACTACACTGATGTTACAACGTATATCAGGAAAACCTTCGTTAAAATTTGTAAGTTAAGATAGATGGTACTGAGAAGTTAACCTTTAGGCCAATTCAGATACAATTAATTCTTTTGTTGTGTCTGGGTAGTTAGTGTTCTAATTTGAGGCAGGAAGTGGATAGACACTCAACACTTTTTATACAACTCAAAAAACTAAAGGACAGTAAATCATATTAAACCCTGACATTTCCTAAAAGATTTTGTTTTTGCTTTTGTTTATTCTTAAAATCTAAAATGGGAAGTTATTATTTTGCAGTCAAGCAGCGCGTTTAGAGTGCTGCATGGAGCAATTTATATGAGTATTGAGAACTTTTTTTGCCTGTGTATGTGTCTGAATAAAACAGTAAAAAGCATTTCCTTTCCCTTCTTCCTTCTATTCCTTCACTGACTGCCTCCACTCCCAATCCCTAGCTCACTTGGAAAGGGTTAAATCTTGACTTAGTCTTTTGACTTTCTTCTACATTACCCAATACATTAAATATATAAACTGTTATTTGATTGTTGGATTAAATAAATTCTAATTATTTTATTTTACATTCTTCACATTTTCAACTACTTACCTAAGTTTTAATGACCATGATGGAAGTGAATGTGTGTTGTGTAAATATAAAAGAAGCAGAAAAGAAGGGCTAACTGTGTGAGCATTATGTTTTAAATATCAAGGTTCTCAAGACCTATAATTCTATTTAGCTCATGATGCAAATGAGTTAAATCAGCCCTTCAGCCCTCAGTGTATTTGTTGAATGAAGATCTATTAACATGCCTTATATATCACAGTGATTCACAAAATTTCCGAGAGTTAATTGTGCTTTTTTCCAGCTACAAGTAGAATAAACATTGACTATGTTGTCTAGTAAACAAATTTTTTCCTTTCTGGGTGGGCTGTGGTATTTTGTTTTTCCACATTTTTGTGTACTTTTTTTCACAGTAAATGTAAATTGAACATGTTTGCATAGTGTTATTGATTCAATTGAATATTATCTCATTTTCATTACTTTTAATATTTATACCTATAAAAATATTTCCCTAGTTCCTTCACAAGAGTAGCTAAAGGCAAAAGACCAACCTGCTACCATTCATACCCCTGACGTTTCTTTTGAAGATGCCATGTTCTTTGGCTGGATAGAGAGTTGGATAGCTAATTTGTGTAGAGACATATTAAACTGTGAGGGATGAGAAAAGTGTCTAATACATAGTTCTGGAATTTCATGCTAACAAACTAATGGCAAAGTAAGTGACAACCATTTCCCCCCTCCAGAAAATGCTTCTAAAATATGTTCTTAAATACAGCCTCTGCAGGGGCACATCTTTCCCACAGACATGAAAAATATACAAAACTTTCCTTTACAAGAGTTTCTGGATTGGGCTTAATGCATTCTGAAAAAGAAGGTTGGAGATTAAGAAGAAAAGAATTGCTGCAAAGAGGATGGGAGTGTCAACCCATTTAGCAAAACCCACAAGGCCCTGACACCCATCTTCTTGCTTTTTTTTTTTTTTCAAACTATATTCTTTTTTCTTTGTGATTTCCATCAGAAATCCCTCCTCTCCTCTGAGAATGTCTTCTTTGTTCGCATGCGTGGTTGATCACATAACTGAGATTTAGGCTGAAGCCAAGTGGCAGTGCAACCAAGTACGGATTTTCCATTTTCCATTTTCCACCCCCTGTTGCCAGGTCTTTGATATTTGCAGTCGTGGTCAGAGAAATGACTTGCTTTGCAACATTTAGTTTTAGTTATTCTTCACTCTATCAGACAAAAAATAAATATTAAGCTTGGTGAGGAGATAAATAATTGTAGATATAAAATAAAACCACAATACCTGAAGAAAAATTAAATGTGTGCTAAGCCTTATGGAGATTTTATGTTACTTCTTAATCCTTCAGTGGAGCTAAGTACTCATTTATTCTAAATCATAGGACAGGATACTTACGCTAACTCTGAAATATACAAGCTAAGCCTCTTTGCAGAACTAACAGTACTCAAAGAGCACCCTGATTATAATTTAATAAACAATATGCTAATAATTATTAATGCACGGGGATTTTGTTTGTTTATTTCAACAAGACACATCCACCAAAAACACTTAGTTGAATTTAGAATGTGTAAAAAATGTTCTCTGTGCAGTCCTGGAGTGAAGAATTGACATTTTTAGTTTTAAAACTAAGCTTGGACTGAGAGGCCAGACATTCAACAGGCAGGTCAGCTGGGAATGGTACAAACAGTGCTGAATATTTGTTTTTCTTCACTCGTTTGTTCATTCATCCAAAGATATATGGAGAGTGCCCACTGAATGCAGGCATTGTGTTAAGACACTTAGTAAGTTGCATCGTTCTTCATCCTTTGTAAGTATTGCCTTAAACATTCTGTCGTATGTTGCTAATAACACTGCCTAGTAGTCAGGGAAGATGGTCCTAACCACCATGTACTTTTTCAGGACAGTTCAGGAGAGATGCATGACTATATGGTGCTCAGAAAGACGACACTGAGGTTGAGGCAAAGAAACTAGATCTTGCTCTAGGTATGTCCAGTGTCATTTTTATTTACGTGATAGCCTTAATTGTTATAAATTTGGCCGTTCTGATTATTTGTGTCAAAGGTCCCCCAAAATTGTTTTGTTTAAAGAAATAGAAAGTTCTGAGGATTTGTTAAAGAGCAGACACATCAATAAATGATCAAAGCATATTGAAGTATCCTGTCTTTCCAAATCTCAGTTGATATTAATAGTGATTTTCATACGCATTGCAATTTGTGCTCCTTTCTATCCTCAAAAGATAAGCTTCAGGACATGAGTGCTATCTATGTGCTACCCAGTAAGGTAGCCCAATTTCCCGGAACAGCATCTGGCACATAAAAAGCACTCAATAAATGTTTGTGAAATAAAAGTTGAATAAAATTCATTTGTGAGCTTTGGTGTATGTGGCAGGTAACATGAGCTGTTAGCAGTTTTATTCTTTCAAGGGAGCATAAGTAACAACATGGACCACTAATTCTTTTCTCCATACCAATTAAGGTTGGCAGTAAAAAGTACCATCATAATAATAATACTTTATAATGCCAATTTAATAAAATCAAACTGGCTCATTGTTGACTCTTTCCTTTAATAACAGAATAGAGAGAACAGGCACAGTTCATGTACTAAGATAATTCCAAAACTTTATTTTAAGCTATGCTGTTAAAATCCTAGTCAACTGTTTGATTGTGTATACAAATTACTCCAAGTGGCTGTAGTTCATGTCTTTATACAATGCATAACCCATTCTTTGGGACAGCTGATTAAGATAGAAAAATAATTACAGGCGAAGTCAGAGGGGAAGAATCAAAGAAAATTTCAAAAATTGACAGCGTTATTGGCTCTTAAATAAGTTTTACACTAAACCCGAGAAAAGAAGGTGGTGAAGATCAAGCAGTTTAATTTACCTTCGCATTGTGTGTGCGTGTGTGTGTGCGCCCGCACGTGTGTGTGTGTGTGCGCGCATGCGCTTACGCAAGCCTTTGTCTGCAGACATTCCTTATACATTCGACCTATCTATTTTGGAATATTCTCTGTGCTTTAAGATGTCAGAGGGGGTTATTTTTGCTTACTTTGCTTGCCACAGAAAGTACATTCTATTTGGTAAACAAAAACTGAAAACTCAAAACAAATCTAAGTAGGAAACAGCTTAGGTAAAAAAATCTTAAAATTTACTGCAAATCTATCACATACTTTAACTTCCCTTCCCACTCTCTCTTTTTGTGGCCAGTATTTTCTTTTACATAATATTTATCATGGTAACATAGGGTATTTTCTTGCTGACCACTTGGCCCAACTCCCAGGCCCAAGTAAAATGCAAAGGCTTAGATATGTCAATGCATTGTGCTTAGAAACTTAGCTAACTCTTCAAACAAAAGGTATATCAATTGGTAATCAGGATTCTATATTGCTCCCTATTGGAAATACAAAAGAGAAACATTTTATTTCTATATTGTATGTGTTTAAATGAATCCATTACATCTATAAGTAGCTCTTAATAATATGTTTCAGAAGAATTAATGATCCTTTAGTATCTTTTTCCATATGGTATTGATGTAATATCTTTAGTAATCTGTTAATTAAATTTTAAAAGCAGACACAAAAACATAAAAAATGAAAATATTTTTCTCTGTGGAACTTTTCAAGTAATTCTTTGTGAATGTACAAATAAGTAATATATTTGGTCAGTTTCTACAGCATTAGTATATATGATATTTTGTTATTCATGTTATTTTTTTGTGTATTTGTGTTTGTTAATGTTTTTCTTTGCTTTTGGTACTGTATGACTATAGTAGTCTCTATTTCATGCAGGCATTCTTCATTTTCGTTATCCGTATCTTTGAATGTGTTACCGTGGGACACGAGTGATTTTAAGTATGTACACTGGCATTTTATTGTCATAACTGTATGGAAAATGGACATTTAATGTATTTTTAAAGAATACTTGATGTTCAAATATTTGTAATATTTCTAATAGGGAAACTGTATCTGGAAAATGTATTCAAAGAAGATAGCAGTTATACAAACTCTCCATTATAAATTTATACTTCTGGAATTAAATAATAGATCTATGTCTTTAAATATGAGGGGAAATTGGAAAAAAATTTCTAGGGGCTGAAAGGATGTGACATCTGTGAAGGAGATTTAAGTAGATACGTTGTACTTACTCTTTTCACATTTTGAGAAATATTTCAGAAAATTTCAGGGTTGATTTTTATTAAACTGAAAAAAATACACAGTACTTAGAAACGTATACCCATATTTCAAATCTTAAGTCCAATACTGGAAATTGGATTCTTTTCTTCCTTCTTTCTTTTCTCCCTTCTTCTCTCCCTCCATCTCTGCTTACCTCCATCCCTCCATCTATCCACAGACATTTACTGAATTTGATAGTCTTCTAAAAGCTGAAGAGTAGCTTTTAGTACTCTTCTAATAAGTGAAATAGTAAAGTAAGCTTACTGCTGTAATAGGACTTAACAAAGTTTAGCCTCTTTCTGTTATCTGTAGGCAATAATGTTTATCTGAAATGGTCTTTTCATGATACAATAAGTGTGATATTTGAAAAGATTTGGCTAAATACCTGTCATCTAGAACAAGGCCTGAAGAAATGGTATTTTCTTTCTAGTAAACTCATTTTCAGTGTTCCAGATGGCCTATTATGGCAACCCCTAATAATCTCTATTACTTCTTTACTTTCAACATCAGGAAACTGGATAGATCCTTGATCACTCTCTGGTCCAGACCCACAAACCAGCTGAAACAAGGTTCTTTATAATTCTCAGTTCTTAGATCTACTGAGCATGGCTGACTTACTGTATGAATGAAATATGGTTGGATCCCCCTTCCTGTTCAGTTCTCAGGCTCCACAATGCTCAGCAGGCAGTAGTCAATTTAGTAAGGTCTTATCCATCACAACTAAAAAGATACCAGGCATTGACTTGATGAATGGAAGATAAATCATGAGAGGGTTATCCATTCAGGCAAAGCTGAATGACACTGACAGAGCCCTGCGTGAAAGCTCATTTTGTGTTTGCCTGTACAATATCTCATTTGTCGTGCACTTCTCTTGCCAATGATATCGGTGGCCTCCCCTCTATGAAGCCTTCTCTCTTTATTCCCTTCAACAAGTCACCCGGTTGGTAAAATGAAAGAAACACCAAGGAGACAAGATGCTATTATGATCTGAAAATTCAAGTTCAGAAATGTATTTTGTCTTTGCTCTTTGATACAACAAAAACTAAATGCACAATGTTTGTTGTTATGTGGGAACAGAGGAGACAGACCCAGTAGGTGGGACTTAAAGTGTTAATTGGGCCACAAGACGTTACTCCATAGTCAGCCTTCAAATTCTCACTAAAGTACGCTTGATCACTGTGCCATTCTATTTTAAATATAAGTAATAAATTGTCTTATTTTTCAGAGCTCTCAGAAATCTGAGACTAACTTTAGAAAGTTAACCATCCTAAGCATTTTAAGTGCTATTGTAATATTCATGTAAAAATGCTAAATGAAATGAGCAGTTATTTTGTGTTTTTCCCTTACATTTTTATAGCAAACCGTTAAATATGGAAAATCAGTGGACTATTTCGTAATGTGTGAAGGCCCCATGAAAAATCAAGTTAGCTTTATATAGAATAATATAATTTGATAATGAAATATTTTTACATCATGATATAGAAATTGGTAGAGACAAAGATACTGCAGGTATTGAAGCTAAACACACTGTAGGTCTGTAATTCTGCATTTCTGATAATATTCAAAAGTCTTGAAATGATTTAAAATATCTGATTATTAGTGACTCATATGCTTGCTGATGCATAGATACAGATATAAAAACTGAGTTATACTATTAAGATTTTAGCCGTTTTCTCTAAGGTAATGGTAAACTGACACCAGTAATATACTCTAAAATTGCAAAGAATAGGAGAAACTATATAATCCATTGTTACTGTTTTTATTTGAAGCATGTTATACAGTACACAAAACACTAAAAAATAGATAAGGAATATACCATTCTTGTAAATTTATCTGATACAAAGTTTTGAGATTATAAAATTTCTGTTGTATTCATTAGAAATAAATTATTTAAAAGAATAAAAAGTAAAATATACAAATTGAGACTCCATTTTTAGACCTCACTTGTATCTTCAAAACAGGATACTCAGCTGCTATAAAATACTTTTACTATCTTTACAGTTACATTAAGAGAAATTTAATATATATTCCAGTTTGCAAAGCACAAAAAACACAGTAAGAGACATTTAAATGATCAGTCTCCTTTGAATTTAGGAAAGAAGAAAAGGAGTTTAAAAAAATCTTACAGCTTCATTCTAAAATATATCAACAGTTACCTAATTTCAACCCATAAAAGATTAATGAAAGCCATTGTAATATATCTGTGTTATGAGAATTCCAAGGATCTTTATTTATATGCTATATTCTGAATAAAGGAACTGAAGAATGGCAGCCTTTCAGTAGGATTGAATAAGAAGACATCAATAATTATATAAAAGTTTCACTTAAAAAAATCTTTCTATTCCAAGATGTCTACAGTACTTTTTCTATAAAATATTTGAGGTGAATCAATCTATCTTCTCTCATAGCTTGCTAGTTCCTATAGTGTTATAAATTTTAGATTGTATATATTTCATTATATATTGTATTGATCTTATACATTGTTGTAAGAAATATCATATCTTATGATCTCTCAAAATAGAAGTATTGCTTTTTATGGAAAAAATGACATAAACGAAACTCACTTTTAAGACATATCCCAAATGATAGCTTGTAGTACAATCTTTATCTGTATTTATATTTCTAGTGCAGACATAATTAAAATTTGAGGAACAGTTTCCATTTTTTGATTTTTATAATATTAACCTGGTAATAAATACCTCAATGTGATAAATTGTATCCATAGTTGAAAATGATCAGCATATTTAAAGATGCACTATTAATAATTTTTGTCACTTAAAGCACAAAACTATAGTTAGCTTTTTTAAAAAAAGGAAAAATAATCTTGATAATCTAACTCTGTTGACATTTTGAATATCTTTTTTGTTATTGTTCTTATTAATTTAAAAATACTTGGTAACCTATTTCTGTGGATTAAATTCATTCAATGTTAATGAATGATATGTATGGGAAGACAAGTTGTTACATACTTTTGAGGATTTAAAAACAGAACTTAAATATGCAAGTATTGTAATAAAGTACAGGCTTGTTAATGTAAGGGGCAATGAAGTTTCAGAGGTACTGCTTGTCAGTGAGATCCAGGTAGAGGTCATAATAGAAGTCACATTTGAACGTTGACATGTAGTGATGTAGAGAGGAATTGGGAACTTCAAGAACGAAATAATGAGATCTGGAACATATTCATGGTGTTGACATAAACATGGAATAACAGCCTTCTTCTAAGGATCTATGTGTAGAAGAATAGAGTGAGAATAAGTTTGGAAGGGAAATTTAGTTGAGATTTTGGAAAGCATTCAATACTTGCTTTGAATAATTGAGGAGTTAAAACAAGTAAATTGTCTTTTCAGAAGGCAATAGGGAGACTGGAAAGTTTTTGAGTATAAATATGACATGATTGGATTTGAATGTTAGGATACTTCAGGTGACAAGTCTATACAGAATGGAATGCGAAGGTGAAAAGTGGAAGAAGGGAAAGGAGATTCAGAGGCTGCAGCAGTGGTCAGACCAAATGTAATAAAATGCAACTAAAGTAATACACACAACATGAAGACATACAAGAAAGAGTAGCTACAGGAACTAATATCTGATAGTAGACAGAGAAAGGAAAAACGAAAGGGTGTTATCACTTTCAAAACTGGACAAAGTAGTAACACAGTGTAAAGAATTAAACAATTAAGAATTTAATTGGAGCATCACAATCAATGAAGGTCTCAACAAACTCCCACTTTCAGTGACTAGTCTCATCTGGTGATCATGTCTCAGCTTCAAATTGTATGTACAAATTTTATATATAGTATAGATATGATTTTGGACACATACTTTTGCAGAATAAAGTTTTTGATGCCAATTGCCACATTCTGTTTCATAAACTGGTGCTTCCCTTCATTTTCTCTGTTATATACTTAAAATAATAATATATGGCTTAAAGAACATGATGAGCCATCCAGTTTGTTCGCATGTTTTTTTTCAAACTCTTCACAGCCTATCATTAAGTTAGTATTTTTTTTTCTCCATAGAAATATATTAACAGAGCTTGGAAACATTATTTTCTCATAAAGTCTATTTTTAACTACAGATTTTCTTTGTTTTCTTTGTGATGAAACAAAATAGCTTAGAACAGATTTTAGAAAAAGTCTGAGATGGGTTAATGTTCTCACCACATGCACAAAATAATAGGTAACTGTGTGAGGTGACGGATATGTTAATTAGATTGATTGTGGTAATCATTTCTCAATGTAGATGTATATCAAAACATCACATTGTACACCTAAAATAAACACATATTTTGTCACCTATGGCTCAATAAACAGAAAAATGAATCACTGACAGAACAGGATTTTAACAAAGTATACTAGTGAATACAGACTTACGGCAGTGTCATGAATTAAAATGTTTATATTCGTGAGTCACAAGTTTCTTTTCTCTTTCTTCCCTATATTTCTGTCAGCTCCCCGTCTCCTGCCCACCCCTTAGCCACATTCGCCTCTCTCATCCCATCTCTACCTGCTTCTCTCACTTCCTCTAAGTTTCTGACTTCTCTCCTCCTTCCCTCATTTTTTCTTTCCTTTCCTTTACATTTTTGTTTTCCCATAAAGAATCACTACATTCTGTAGTTCACATTAGGATAGCAATTATATGAATTAATCATAGCATTCATTGTCACCAAAAATGTCTAAGTAAATTTTTATTTTAATTGTACATATTTTGTTCCAAAGTAGAGGTAATATAACACACAATCACATGCACACAAACATACACATACACACACACACACAACACCCTTCTATCTGAAAAAAATTTCCATTGCTTAAAAAAAACAGCTGAAGAAGGGCTGTATTCTGTACTCATTTATTTAACTTCTTTACTATTTCCAGTGGTGGTTTTCTTTTCCCTGATTATTGGATCAGCAAGAAGAGAGCATTTTCTTACTAGAGTATATTATGAAATGATCTTCATCATTTTATAAAGTCTGACAATTAAATTGAGTATTTCTAACACAGATTAACCAACTTTTGCCAAATTTTATTCACTGATTATAAATAGCTTTTGCCTGAACAATTCTACTTTCCTTTGAAAGATTTTAAACCCACGTTGGGTTTAGCTCGAGGGGGTGGAGGAATAATTTTTCAAGTAGTAGTTTATGTTTAGAAAAAAAGGAATTATTTAATTAAATTTATCCACTGTCACAATGAAGCTAAACTAAATGCAGAGATATTTAAAAATAAATTTTGTAAAAACAATTATAGCTTAGCCAGCATCTTAATTTTTTTAAAGAGTCTTTAAGATTTTTCAATGGCACAGAAATAGAAAAATAGATAGTTCTACATGGGAATTAATTGGATATAAGCACAGCATAAATTTAGTTATAAAATATGTTGTAAAGTTATTTTAAATTGTCGAGTTAATATTATAATCTTAAAACACAAAATTTTAGATTCTAAGGAAAATGTACTCTCTTGGTTTAATATAAAGTTTTAACTTTAGTTTTACTCTCCTGAGCGCTGAGTGAATGGCTCAACTGTGACACATGGCACTAATCCTTCAAATATGAACAAACAATATTTTGCTGCATGAAGAACATTGTAGGTCTCTGGGCCTCATAGCCATAAAGAAGTACAGAGTTCTAGAACTAAACATATATATTTCAAAATGAATAATTAGACAAATATGTAACTTCTTGGCTTTATTATATTGTTCAACATGTTTTAAGTTTTTTGAAAAAGCGATCATACAAATATAGATTAAGTGTTTATATGAACTCTTAAAATAGTAAAATCGTACAACATATCACACTTGTCACATGCCTGAGACAATTGGGCTGGAGAAAACCAAATTATTGGAAATATTCAAATAGTACATTCAAACAGTAAACTAAGGAGGTATTAAGAAATAGAAGCTACATTGAAAAGTTTAAAGTCAAGTCACAATTATACCTTTTTGGGTTGATAGTAGCACATGATTTTGTTTCACGGATTTAAATGAACTTAAAACTTCAGTAGTTTGTTAGATAATAGAAGTGTCATTTACATCATAGAGTCAATTAATATTGAAAAACTGTGAAAATATTAAAGTTTATAACATTATGGATATGCCAGATAATACTAATGGAATCCAATTCAAAATGCTGAATTAAGCATTTATCCTTCCTGTAATTATTGCTACACACAAGTAATACTCATCTTTTAATAAATGCCTGTGTCTGATATAGGGAAGAATAAAGATCTTTTCTTTTATGCAGTAAATGTAATAACAAAAATACATGACTGAAACTTCTTTAATTTTCCTAATTATTTTTTACTCAGGAAACACGAGTTTACTCTCAAATAAAGCACAGTATTTTATTAATATCATAATTAATAGATGATATAATTTTATGTGATTACTTTCCCATGGTAATTAAAGCAATTTTAAAGTTGATGAAGAGGTTAACATTACTATGTCAAACCACACCGAATTTAATTTGAAATTAAAATCATGAATAAGTCATGAAGGTGTTCTGGGGACATGCTTTGCACAAGAGTCTATTGCCTTCTTTCAAATTATGAGTATTTGTTTACATTTTAAAAAATCTTCTAGAGACAAATGTTTAGCCAAGTTATCTGCTGGGCATCAAGTATGAAAGGTTTCCCCAGAGGTCCTTGGCATGAAGTAGGTTAAGTACCCAAAATATTTTGTTTGGAACTAAGAGTACATGTTTAGGAAACCAAGGATGTTCATGATTACAGTTGCTTGGGATTAGGGCACCAGCTTGAATTAAATCCAAGAAGGATTTTAAATATTGCAGCACCATTTTTCTGTTTTACTGAATAATTGGTAACACTAGATTACAAGATTTGCAAGCCCCCAAGTTGCTGTATTTTCATAGAGAAAAGGTTCCTTTCATTCAAGCTTAATAAGCTTGGCCTATATCAGCTTTTCTCACATCAGCCCAAGTGTCACATTTGGGCTGGGGGAAGCTTGTTAGCAGTAATTACCAGCAGTAGGTTCTATTATTTGCCAAAGTAATTTTCACCACTAAGTACCACCGAAACTGCCTCAAGCCTTTAATTTTTTCCCTTCCCCTTGCCTTCCTTTGCTTTCTTTTAGTTTAGCGCATTTTCCCATGATACTGCTCTCTGTGCTGTGGGACAAGGCAAAGGCAAGGCGCTGGGTATCAATGTGCTCCTGAGACATGGGGTCAGGCCTAGCGAAAGCCTTTCACAAACAGAGCCTGAACTCTATTAGAGATGCAAATCCACTCTCTGAGTAAGGATTGTTTCAGCCGCATAATGGGGCCAAGGAATTCCACAGCAGCTCTCCTTTCAGCATAGGCCCTTTGTCTGCGTCTTAGCAAATTTCAGCAGCCTGTTTAAACTCCAGCTATTGTCCCCTTCGCTTCATTGATTTCTCTGCCTGCCACAAACTCACAATGGTCTGATATGAACATCTTTGTTACTGCTTTTGTACTGTATATCAGAGTAATGTTTCATCAGATTGAGGCCTAGGAGGAAGAATTAAACCTGTACTACACAGAGCATGATGAATTGCGGGATTTACATATCATTTTGAGACTTTGGGGATGGGGGTCTTTGCTGAATGCTGTTGTGTCTCAAAGGATGTTGTCCGAAGACAGAGTGACAGAAAAGGAAGTGATTTAGATAGTCCCTGACAGCTTAATACACAAAATACAGGCAAATTGTGGAAATTCACAGGCATCTTGTCATTTTCCTGTACAAGATAGAGTTGATTCGGAATCTTAGTGTGGTTCACATGACGGAAATTGATATGGTAATATCATTTTACTGTGTCAGAATTTAGGAGGTAGGACATATAATATTGATAATTTAGATTCCATTATTAATTTGCATAAAAACTTCTCATGTTGAAAACAAAATTTTCAATGTTCATATTGGTAGTCACTTCCAAAATAAATAATCACTTTATTTATAATATCAAGTGTTCCTTACCCAGTATTAAGAATTTTCTGAGTATGTATTTTTAAAAATCATGTTCAAGCAATCTATAAACTATGAAATAATTTTTCTTCCAATATTAAAGGATTTTCATAAAGAAATATTCAGCAATGAGCTAGAAAGTGTTTAATAACTAGTTGGCCCAGGGGAAAACAAAGCTGTTGTGTCATATTTGTTGATTTCTGTTGTATACATACTGCTACCATGGTCAATTTCAATCTGCCAATATGAGGTTGCTGAATGTGGAGTTGGGGAAAAACATGTACTCAACTGGCTTCTGGGAGTCTTACTAGCCAGCTTCAGGACAAAATTGTGAATACCTGATTGCATTTTACATTACTTTCATATAAAACAACAACTTTTTCAATGATCTTGCAAACTTGGGTGAACAATGCTGTAGAAATGCATAGAATGGATGGATAATAGTGCTTAAAATGCTACAATTATGGTGAGTTATCATTTAAGAAATGTCACTCGTATGGTTGACATAATTTACGTGTAAACCATGTGTTTTTTCCCCTTAATTTTTTTCAACCACTGTCTCTGGGCGCTATATGTGATTGGCATCAAAATAAATGGGTAGAAGTGAATCTGAATAGACTCATTCTACATGCTTCAAGTTTCCAAGAGGTAGTTAGTTGGGACGGAAGAATTTTTTTCATTTCTTAGTTAAAAAAGAATCATTTATTTGATGAATTCCAATAAATATACTTAAAAGATAAAATGATACAACTTCTATTTGTATGTTCATAAAGATGGCAAGACGACAACATGGATATCTATCTGTGAAAAATATGAGATTAAGAAAAATGGTTCTTGAAAGTCTGTGCTTTTTTTAATTTCAAAATTGTCTATACATCTCTGAATACACAATGCAGTTTCATACTTTCATACCACTGCATCTGCTGTTCCTTGCATTTTGAGTACCCTTCTATGACACTTATAAATTCTTCAGTGAGCTGTCACCTTTCTCATATAAAAGTCTACTCTGATATACATCTTATATTATTTGAACACATGTTTTCTCCCCTATTAGGTGGTGGGCCCCTTAAAGAGAAGTCCGATGTGTTATTCAGCTTTCTATCACCAAAGCAGAGTGTCTTAACACATAGTGGCCAAACTAAAATTGATTGAATCATAAAATAATGCCCTCTTTTCCCTTTTTCTATGTCCTCACACTTTTTGTATTGATTCCTAGTTTTTTTTATCTTTGCAATTTCAGAATCTTAAATATCATCACCAATTAGCTGTCAAAGTGATATTGTCTGAATAAATTACGGCAAAGTTAGCCAATCTAATTTTATTACTTGTGTTTTCAATTTTTGAATGTCCTTTTGGCAGAGTGTATTGATGGCATTCGGAGCCTATAAATGTTGTTTTTCTAACTTTATCATGTTAATATCTTTAACCATGCCATTGATTGAGTATCAAGATATGGAGCCTTTTGGTATTTAGTGTTTATATGCTTTTGAATAATTTGCACAGTTTAAAAAATATGATAACAGTCAAACATATATGTTTTACCTTTTCGGCTTGTTTCATAATTTCTTCAAAGTGTACCAAATCATATGTGGAATAATATATGCAAGAGTTACAGATTTTATTTTATATCATATCCTGTTCATGGCCCGCTATTGAAGAAAGAACTCTACACAAATGTTATTGCCAGAGTTAACCAATGTCAGTGGTGAGTAATTTATTATTTTACTATTACCTTTTAAAATTTCATTGTGAATCAGTATTTGATCATTTTACCATTATATCATATGCCATTTAAAGTAACCTAGGGACAGGCCTTATCCATTACAAAAAATTAACTCAACAGGCTTAAATGTAAAATGCAAAGCCATAATAGATCGAGAAGAAAACACATGAGAAAATCTACATGACCCTGCTGCTGGGGATGAGCTCCTAGATAAAATACCAAAAGAATGATCCATGAACGAAAGAATAGATGGTAACAGATGCTGGAGAGCATGTGGAGAAATAGGAACACTTTTACACTGTTGGTAGGAATGTAAATTACTTCAAACATTGTGGAAGACAGTGTGGCGATTCTTCAAGAACCTAGAAATAGAAATTCCATTTGACCCAGCAATCCCATTACTGGGTATATATACAAAGGATTATAAATCATTCTATTATAAAGACACATGCATAGGTAAGTTCATTGTGGCACTGTTTACAATAGCAAAGACCTGGACCCAACCCAAATGGCCATCGATGATAGACTGGATGAAGAAGAAAATGTGGCAGATATACACATTAATTGGGGTTCAATTAATTTCATCTGCCTTATTCTTGTTGCTTCTATAGGAATTGATAAGCATGCTAAAACTTGCTAATGAGTATATTTTATAAATATCTACTATTTTAAATAAATATTTTCAAATTTTAACTATTTCTTTTATATTTGCAATTTCTTTTCCAAAAAGTATTCTATTATCAGTATACTTTGTAAATTTTTAGTGTTCTGAATTCTTCAGTTCTGTCTATAATGCACTTAAAAAAACAGTATTTTTCATTTTTTTAAAGTTTTCAAAGTGTTGATTTATTCTTTTTCTAACTTTATTGAGGTATAATTGATATACAAAAATTGTACATATTTAATGTATACATTTTGATGAGATTTGACATATGTATACACCTATTATGCCACCCTCCAAAAGTATTAAAACGTATTTATCACTGACAAAGCATTTCTAGTGTTCTCTTGTAGTGGTTTTTGTTTGATTTTGTTTTGTAGTAGGAACACTTAACATGAGATCTATTCCATGAAACATAAAGTGCACACTGCAACATTGTTAACTATAGCATCTATGTTGTACAGAGATCTGGAATGTATTAACCTTGCATCACCAAGTGTTTGTACTTAGAGGAGTAACACCATGACATTTTCTCCTTTCCATAGCCTCTAACAAACACCATTTGATTCTCTGCTTTTATGAGTTTGGCTATTTTAGATGCGTCATACATTTTATGCATCAATCCTACCAGCTGTACTTTGCTTCTTCTGTTTTCATAGTATGTGTATATAAATAATTAACCTACCTTCCATATTCTTATAGTTTAATTATGAATTTTGAGTTAATTTGTATTACTTTGAGATATATCTTATTTTCGGAAAATACAGTAATGAATAGTAGCAAACCACCATCTTTTATTGCCTCAAAGTTTCAAATTCTTAAACTATGTTACCTTTCCTAATATATATATATATGTATACATATATATATATATGTATATATATATATATGTATACATATATATATATATATATATATATTATTTCCATAGGCTTTTGGGGAACAGGTGGTATCTGGTTACATGAGTAAGTTCTTAGGAGGTGCTTTGTAAGATTTTGGTGCACCCATCACCCAAGCAGTGTACACTGAACCCAATTTTTAGTCTTTTATCCATCACCCCATCTCCATCCTTTCCCTCAAATCCTCAAAACCCATTGTGTCATTCTTGTGCATTTGTGACCCCATAGCTTAGCTCCCACTTATGACTGAGAACATACAATGTTTGGGTTCCCATTCCTGAGTTACTTTACTTAAAATAATAGTCTCTAGTTCCATCCAGGTTGCTGCAAAGCCATTGTGTGTGTGTGTGTGTGTGTGTGTGCGCGTGTGTGTGTGTGTGCGCGCACGTGCATACAGGCGTTGGAGAGGATGTGGAGCAATAGGAATGGTTTTAAACTGTCTGTAGGAGTGTAAATTAGTTCAACCATTGTGGAAGACAGTGTGGCAATTTCTCAAGGATCTAGAACCAGAAATACCATTTGACCCAGCAATCTCATTCCTGGGTATATACCCAAAGGATTATAACCATTCTGCTGTAAGAACACATGCACACGTATGTTTATTGCAGCACTGTATACAATAGCAAAGACCTGGAACCAACCTAAATGCCCATCAATGGTAGACTGGATGAAGAAAACGTGGCACATATATACCATGGAATACTATGCAGTCATACAAAAGAATGAGGTCATATCATTATTCTCAGCAATCTAACACAGAAACAGAATACCAAACACTGCACTTTCTCACTCATAAGTGAGAGTAGAATAATGAGAACACGTAGACACAGGGAGGAGAACATCACACACCAGGGCTTGTAGGGGCATGGAGGTCAAGGGGCGGGATAACATATAACTAATGCATGTGGGGCTTAAAATCTAGATAACATGTTAATGGGTGTGGGTAACCACCATGGCATGTGTATACCTATGTAATAAACCTGAACATTCTTCACATGTATCCCAGAACTTAAAATATAATAAAAAAGAATATTTTGATTGCATTAAACAAGACTCCTGATTTTGCTACCTTTTTTTTAAGAAGCATGTTTCTTTGCATATTTGGTTTCTTCAGTTTTAACTCATAACACGTATCTCTTAAGCTGGTGTTTGTTACTTAACATCATGGACTTTTAGATAAAAACCTACAATTCCTTCTTTCTGATCCCACACTGTCGACTCTGTTGATTTTGTTTCACTCCAAACTTAGTCTGTGTGAATTTCACTATCCCTCTGATATCTTTATTTGCTAAGATGCTAATACATCTCTACTTAGTAATACATGAACATTTCACATTTAGAATATCTGAAATTGACTTAATCTTTTTCTGTCCCAACTCTGCTCTTTTTGTGGGGAGAGTTTGTTTTATCATTTAGTTGATGGCATCACTATCCTTTAAACCAGAAACTTAAATGTCATCTTTATTTTATTATTTTCTCTTGTCCTTCACATCAAAGTTAATACCAAAATATAACTAAATTGTCTCTTACCTCATCCTTTCTTTTCTTTTTGGTGAACACTATCTTAAATCAAGTTCTTATTTCTCAGCTAAAATGATCTGGAGATCACTGTTGATTCCCAAAGCAAAATTATCATCAGTAACCATCCATATCAAACACTATAAATTGTGATTAATAAGTTGAATTGACATGGTTTATTGAAAACATCCATAGGCTTCTTGTTAAGAAAGTGACAATGATGTCCTTCTGCAGGAATTTGTCAAACTTGGTGAACTGTATCATTGTCACATTTCCCATTTCACAGTCAACCATCTATTGGCCAAAATTAGTGATTTAATGATAGTTAAGACATCCAATCAAATGATCTATTTTGGGATATATATATATATATATATATATATATATATATGCATGCGTGCACACACACACACACACACACACACATACACAAACACAGGCTAGGTAGTTTAAACAATAGAATATTTGTATTTATTTTCTCCTGAGGTATCACTCCTTGGCTTATAGATTGCCATCTTAACTCCATGTCTTCATATGATCTTGCCTTAATGTCTGTCTTCTAATCTATTCTTTCTATAGGACACCAGTCATATTGGATTAAAACTGACTCTAATGACCTCATTCTAATTTTATCACTGATTTTAAGATCCTATCTTTAAAAACAGTCACATTCTGAGGTATTGCGGGCAAGGACTTCAACATATGAATTTTGAAGGGACAGAATTGAGTCTATCATCTATCTATCTATCTGTTTATCATCTATCTATCTATCTATCATCCACATGTTTCATAAACAGGGAGGAATGAGTAGCTGTACTGCTTTAGATAAGAATGAAATTATTTATTGAGTTTTAATTTTGTCAAGCACTTGAGGATACCTAGTTGAATAAGAAAATAATGTATGGATCTAAGGTAAAAAGACATGTACCTTATGAAATGCAAGTTACTGCTATGGGCACTATCACTGTGATAAGTGTAGTATTATGGAAGCACAGATAAGTGAGGCAACTACCTGTAGACTTCAAGCAAGATCATTCTCCCTATGATATGTTTGTCTGTCTTTCTACAGGGCTGCTGTTGCATAAACACAGCAGCCTTTGTTTGTCTAATCACATTTTTGCTTACTATCTCCTATTCTTAGCTTAAACATCCCTATTTCTGGTAATATACCTTCCTGTGCTCCCATAGTATCTACTTTTTACTTTCTATCACAACCATCACTGAATTTATTGTATTTTTAAAAAGAATTACAATTCTTGCTTGAATGTAAGATTAATTTTAGTAATATTTTAATTAATATATTTTATAAATGATTTTAGTGTCCCCAGTAGCTGACACTGAATATGGCACTTTTCATATTTGTGAAATGAATATGAACAGCTGTGAGTGAATAAATGCAAATCTTCACTGGATAGCAATTAGCCCCTTCATATTAATCAAAATTTTATGTCGTTTTCTTAAAGTTCAAACTTAAATAATAAAAAGTGTTCACAATGATTTTCTCCCTTGAACAAATTTCATGATGCTTCCTTCAGTATTATAACCCTTTTTGTTGTTGGAAGGCAATACTGTGACTCCTTTTCTTTTCAATCATGTGTATACATATGAATATTATTCATAAATGTATCATACTTTCTTTTCAAATTTTTTATTAAAATAGGTTTTTCAAATGTATTAACCTTGTGAAGTTTGTTTACTACTGGGTTCATGTGCCTTTTTAGTGTATCTCAAAACACTCTTTGGAAAGGTGAGGTTAGGGGACTGAATAAAAATGAAACTATAAAACTGATGTCTTCACTTTTATGTTTAGATGCTAACTGTGACAAATTTCCTTTATTTCTTTCAGAGTTTAAGAAAACAGGGCATTCTTCATAATTTTTGAATCTGTGGTTTTTATTAACAACACATTCATCAATAAGTCTTTTAATTTTAAATTTAAATTTGTGTAACTCCAACTATTACATTTCTAGATATTTTGTCTCCTAGAAAAGGGATACCTAGGTCCTTGAACTATTTAATGCCCCCAGTTTAGCCTTCATTTCCTGTAATCTCTCTTGGGTTAATTATTTCTTGGTAATCAGCTCACCAATTTCAATTTCCAAGTACTTCTAAGTAAGGGTTTCAAGGTGAGATCTAGCATATTAAAGAAAGCAATCCCTCCCACAAAAGAGGCTTCATTGCTCTTAAAATGAAAGACCATGAAAGAAGACTTAGAAAAATGTTTCATTCAAAAGTATTCTATTTCATTCTTGCAATGGAATTAGCACTACTTCAATTGTAACTCAAAAATATATTTTATCATAAATATAGGAATTATAGATAATAATCAAGACAAAAGTGGGTGTTGAACAATGAGAACATGCAGACACAGGGAGGGGAACAGCACACACCAGGGCCTGGGGGCTGGGGGGCTAAGGGGCTAGGGGAGGAATAGCAGGGGATGGCAGGGTAGGTGAGGGACAGCATTAGGAGAAATACCTAATGTAGATGGCAGGGCCATGGATGCAGCAAACCACCACCATGGCATGTGTATACCTATGTAACAAACCTACACGATCTGCACATGTACCCCAGAACTTGAAGTATACGAAAGAAAGAAAGAAAGAAGAAAGAAAGAAAGAAAGAAAAGAAAGAAAGAGCTTATCATTATATTAGCTTTTACGTAATTATTTATTAATGATTAATATCCAATAGTTATTACTTATTAACTATGTTAGCTTTTGAACAGTTCTGTAAAGTTCTTTGTGATAGGGACTACTTCTTAAATATTTGTATGTTCCTCTATCCTGTACCTCATCTCGCAGCCACTAGCCACAACACATAATATTGTGTGAGGTATATGCTGATTATATATTTTAAAATTCTGAATGTAAAAATGATTAGTTTTGCTACATAAAGATAGATAATATTGCGAGTATTTGGAATAGTACTTATACAGAGAATAAAGTGAATGATTGCCACGTGCTTTGGATACTTTTAAATGATTTGAACAACCCATAAAACTTAATTCTATAGACATTGCTAATATTTGCATTACTTAATGTTTTAATGGAAATCTCCTTAGTCTTTGTCTTTTGAGCTCACTCTCTTCATTGTAGCATTTGCTAATGCTGCCTATTTAGCAGTGTTTTATGTGGCTGTTGGCATCTAATCAGAAGAGGAAGGCATAAAATTCATACAATTCTTTAACCTTGTTCTTATTCTAGAGACAGATCTCCCCTTAAGGATCAATTTCTGAGAATCCAGACACCTGATTTTTTTGAAAGAACCCTAGAGGAGAGCTCCTAATCATCTTTTAGTATTCACATAAAAATGGAATAAGGTTTTAAACTTTAAAAAATGACATTAGTATTCCTCATACTCATAGTTATGTGTGTATATACATATATTCATATATATGTGTATATATATTCAATATATATATATATATTTCTGAAGAAATTTAGGCTCTTTTTGAGATGGAATATGCAGTAGAATCTTGGAACTGGATAAAACAGCAAAATATTGCCTCTCTAATAAGAGTGAGAACTTTAATATTATTCCTGCTTTAGGACCAAATCGGCCATGAATTGCGTAAGTTTGTATCAGATACCTCTGTTATATTAAATACAACAATGCCACGTAATTGTAATTCCATAAATGTTTATTATGTGACTCATAAGTGAGATACTATGGGTGACACAGTAAATGCCATAATTATGTGGTTATAAAATATAATTTAACTAGGAAATTATTTAATTTATATTAATAAAATTATCTATTCAAACAACACTGGAAACTTTTTTTGTGTGAAAATGAATTGTACTTTGAGATAGGTTAAAAATGTGTTGGATTTTTACTTTTAGATGTGAAAGAAATGAAGAATGGCCAATAGCTTTCACACATAGCAAATGATTGTCACATACTTTAATATTCTCTATTTCTCTTCTGAGCAACTATATTCAGACTGAACTTATATAGCATTCTTAACAGAATCCTAAATTCTGGTATTATTTACCCTAAGTAGTTTCCTTGTTTATAATCTCCTCAAATTTTCTTAGCAATTCTTACAGGTAGTGGCTTAGAATGAATATGCCTCTCGGAACTGGATTACTGGATCTCACATAAAAGCAAATTCAGTGTCCTATACATCGATAGAGATTTAACCTGTCATATTTTTATATGAGGTTCTAAAAAGAGGAAAGGGTCTGAGAGAATTTAATACTTAGCCTTTGAGCCCCGCAGTTAAATGCATTAGTGACTTAATCAGACTTGTAAGGCACCTTCTCAGCTCTGTGGCAGAAAACTTAAAAGCAGATTTTAAGCCAAATAAACTTGCTTGGCTTTTCACATGAGCACATTTTATTTCACTTTGCTACCCCTTAGACAAATGTATTTTCTGTAATGCTTACCACAATGGATTATTTAGTTGAGATTCCTAAATGTCTTTGATCTCTTCAGATAAATGGCATTGAATGAGGACGCTATTATAATTATTAGCACCATCTTCATCATATTGTAATTATACAAAGGATCAAATAAGAAGGAACCAATCCTTTTAAATGCAACACATTTAAATCCACTCCAATTCTTTGTAAATATATTCATGCACTATACCAGCTTTCCTCCATAAGGGTCACTTTCAATTACCGGCATGAATGTATTTATTCATCAGTTCACAAAAAGCAACCAGACAGGTTAACCAGTAAAAGACACCTTCTTTCTTGGAATATATAAATAAGCCTCTAACAAAAAGACCTGTTCAACTCTTAATGATGAATTTCCTTGTCTTTTTGTAGCTATATCATTGTCCTGTGATTTTGATGTATGTACATTATGCTTCCATTGAAGACTCATTTTTTGCCTAGACGGCTGTTACATAGTTGGCCTCATCAGTTTATGCAGACATAATTGTAACTCTAAAATTCCCTAATTAAAATAAGTTTATATTCTGCTAAATATTATTTATGTATAGGAAAATTATTGATGAACATTCACCATTATGATAAGCATTTATCCTGAGATACAGTTAATAATTAATTACCAGGCTCTCCCTTAAAATGATCGTAGGAAAAACCCAGCCTTTAGTATCATGCATTTGTTATTGATGACTTTGAGTAAAACCCTTTCTTTACCTCTTCTTTTATGTGTTACTTTAGGTAACTAATGTGAAAAATTTTACTGTTATATGCTTATAATGACTAATTTTTACATGAATTACCCTCTGTAACTCATTTATTTGATTTTAGTTTATCTATACTCAAGTAATATGTGTGTACACTAATAAACATGTGCACTACTCTATGTGTAAATATGTCTGTTCACTACTAAAGTAACTAAGAACTAATTGATAAACTGCTTCTTCTACTATATTTAGACAATGGTACAAATTCTTAAGTCCTAATATATAAAGCTAATTCGTCTTTCTGAAAACCTGCCCTCCAACTTTATATTTAATCCTCTGCCATTTAATGAGATGTTTTCCTATCTTTTCAATTTATTTTCCCAAATACTGATGTTTTATCATTTTGTCTCAAATTGTTTCCTAAATTTTTTTGTGATATTTGCAACTAGATTTAAATGAGAAGTTTTTCATTTTGGATGGGATGGAATAGGGAAAAGGAAGTGCAAGGAAAATCACTTCCCTTTAAGCACTTATTAGTGGATCTTAAATGTTACTTATAATTTTAAATTTAATCTTGCAAAAAATGGAAATAATCTATTGCACACTTTATAAAACCTGACATGGTATTTTTAAAAGTAGGTCTAAAAATAATTTAGTTTTAGATTGTTTTTTATGCACAGTATAATGTGTGTATGCTATATTTTTATGCAAAGTATAAAGTATAATAACAAAGATTTTAGTCACCAGATTTAAAAATAAAATGTAGGCACAACTATCTTGTAATGAAATAAGAATATTTTAAAACGCTATCATACATATATCAATATTTTATTAATAATTGAAACATCAAAGGCCTTAGAAACAAATGCAACAGCTTCAAGACCCTTTTAACACACTTCTTTTTACAAGGTACAGTGAAGTTGACTGAATAATTAAGAGAAGCTATTCTCTGAGCTGACGGGTGCTCCTGAATCACGCTATGACACATGATTGTGATGTGTTGGTATCAGGCCCACTTTAGATTGCAGAGAAAAGCATGATTCTGCCTTCACATGACAGACTTCCGACAGAGTCTGTGCAAACCTACTTATGTTATGGGTGAAGAAGCCAATGATATCCTGGAGTTTAAGTGTCTTAGTGAACGTGTTCTTAGTGAATGGTGAACAGTAGAAGAAGGGGATGGAGCAGAAACATCTCTTTTTTTTTTAACACCTACATTTGTTAGGAATTCTACAAAGCACTATATGAGTTTTATTTTATGTAATCTTTAAACTATAAGTTCGATCCTAATCTTACATATGAGGAAAACCTATAAACAGGGTCAGATACACGTTGCAAAAGGAACATGCAAAGCCACTTGTTCACAAAGGAGGAAAAAAGTTTTTCCTTTCTTCTGTAGTTTTTTCTTGACTTATCATAGTGTCTTTTATTTGCTGTTTAGTGTCACCTTACCTTTAGGACAGGAACTGATGTCCCTTTTGTTTAGTTATTTAATATCTGGCTTGCTTCTCTCGAATATATGCTCCAGGAAATCAAGAAGCAAGTTAATTTAAATGGAAATTTTTATAAATGTTCCTGAGAGAGAATCAGAGTGAATAAATTTATCTGAGTTTTAGGGTTCTGATATATTTGCACCTACTTCGCACCATTTTTCTGGTGGCTAATGTTGACACTCTTCATTTAAGACAAAAATTTTCAAATTGATCATAAGGCTAACTTGAATCAATTGGTAAAAAGCATTCTGATTTCCCATTCCCCACCTCTAGGACATTTTAATGCAATTGGTCAACTAGAGGTCTAGTTTTCGAATGTCAGTCATATACCACCACTCTTCTTTTTTTTTTCTTTCTTCAATATGTCTTTTTTTTATTGACATAATAAAAGGGGGAGCAATAGCCTTTAATCCATAATGAGAACCCATAATAAATGAGAAAATACATTATAATCACACATTGTCTTAAATACATCTCTGTGCATACACATAGCCCACACTAATTTTTAAAATATGCCCTCCCAAACTTTTATATCCAGATACATATATATTCTATGCTGAGACACACACACAAAAAGTAGTAACTATATGTATAATTCTAGGTTAATCAATAACACCCACTTACAGATACATGTTATAGTTAGTGTTTCTTTCATGTCTGCTATAATTAGAGGAACACAATACGTGCTCATATTTATGTGCATATGTGCAATCTATTTCTACCCCCAGATACATAAACACTTTCAGAAATCAAAGTGATGGTTTATTTGCAGAGTGCATGAAACTAAGAAAGAATAACTTGTTTAATAGATATACTAGAGTATCTCTTATAATTAAAGTAAAGCTAGGCAACCACACTTCAATGAAACAGAAACCTAACCAGCCATGGGTAAGTTGGCATCACAACTTGTAGATTTTTTCCTCTTGAACTCTACTATTTTTTAATGTATATATTATTGCAGTTAGGTTCTGGGGTACATGTGAAGAACATACAGTATTGTTGCATGGGTACATACATGGCACATCACTCTTCTACATAGCCAGTCCAATGGCTTCCATTCTACACAAAACAAAATTTAAATTCTTTGCTCTGGCTGACAAACCCATGTGTCAGTTCTCTTTAACTTACTCTCTCACCACTTCCTCCCATGCCTGTATGTTAAATCTACAGGTTTTTTAAATGTCCTGTTTTGTGTAAATGTCAAGCTTATTTCTGCCTTTGTATTTGTAATTTTATGTGGCTCAAATGTCCTTCGTCTGATCTCTTCATGGAAACTATTGTCTGGTCATTTAGTTCCTCTTCCATTATTATTTATGACAGAGGCCTTTCCTTGACCTCTATAAGAGGTCACACAAATTGAAGCTGCCCCTTTCCTGGTGCTGTTCATCACATCACTCTGCCATTTTGCTTTCATTAGCATCTAAATGTATCTTGTTTATTATTTAATTACTTAATATCTTATTATCTTTGTAGAAAAGAAACTCCAGAATATTATAGACCTAATTAATCATCTCTTTTTATGGCTCCACTGCCTAGGTCAGTGTCTGTCAATCAATACCTATGAATTTACATGGCACTTCCTTACCTATATCTCACTCCAATATGGCCATAATCAGAATATTTAAGCATCAAATGATTTAATACATCACATCCAGGGTAAACTATTCAGTGTTTTTTATAATGGTGATTAAGCTAAGAGAAGGATAGGTTGGAGAGTATGGATAGAGTGAAAGTCAGACACATCATAGGAGTATCCACTGCATATATTGCTTGCTAATAATTATACTAGTAAGTTTAACTTTAATTGCTCCCAGAAAACCCTGTCTCCAAATACAGGTATACCTGAAAGATATTGTGGGTTCAGTTCCAGACTGTCAAAATGAAGTGAATATTGCAATAAAGCAAGTCACACAAGTTTTTTGGTTTCTCAGTGAGTACCTATAAAAATCTATATTTACACTATATTCTAGTGTTCAACAGTATTATATCAAAAAATGCACATACCTTAGTGAAAAATTAAGGTATTGCTTAAAAATGCTAACAACCATCTGAGCCTTTAGTGAGTTGTAATCTTTTTGCTGGTGCAGGGTCTTGCCTCAATGCTAATGACTGCTGGTGGATCAGGGTGTTAATTGCAGAAGGTTGGGATAACTGTGGCAATTTCTTAAAATAAGACAAATACAGTTTGCCCCATCATTTGACTTTTCCTTTCATGAAAAATTTCTCTGCAGCATGCAATACTGTTTGACAGCATTTTATCCAGAGTAAAAAACTTTTTTCAAAATTAATCAGTCCTTAACCAGGCGTGGTGGCTCAGGCCTGTAATCCCAGCAATTTGGGAGGCTGAGGTGGGTGGATCACAAGATCAGGGGTTCGAGATCAGCCTGCCCAACATGGTGAAACCTCGTCTCTACTTAAAAATACAAAAATTAGCTGGCCATGGTGGTGCGCACCTATAATCCCAGCTACTTGGGAGGCTGAGGCAGGAGAACTGCTTGAACCCAGGAAGAGGAATCTGCAGTGAGCCGAGAGCACACCACTGTATTCTAGCCTGGATGACAAGAGTGAGACTCCATCAAAAAAAAAAAAATCAGTCCTCTTAAACCCTGCCTCCACTTTATCAAGGAAGTTTAGATAATATTCGAAGTTCTTCATTGCAATTTCAACAACGTTCACAGCATCTTCACCAGGAGTAGATTTCATCTTGAGAAACCACTTTCTCTGCTTGTCCATAAAAAGCAACTCCTCACCTGTTGTAGTTTTTTTTTGTGAGATTGCAGCAATTTAGTCATGTCACCAGGCTCCACTTCCAATACCAGTTCTCTTGTTATTTCTACCTTGTCTGCAGTTACTTCTTTCACTTAATTCTCAAACCCCTAAAAGTCATCCATGAGGGTTGAAATAAATGTCTTTCAAACTGCTATTAATATTAATATTTTGACCTCCTCTCAAAAATCACAAATGTTCTTAATGGCATTTAGAATAGTGAATTATTCCCAGTAGGTTTTCAGTTTACTTCTATCAGATCTATCAGAAGAATAAATATCTATGGCAGCTATACTTAACAAAATGTATTCCTTAAATAATAAGCCTTGAAAGTCAGAATTACTCATGGATCTACGAGCTGGAGAATGGATGTTGTGTTAGCAGTAATGAAAACATTAACCTCCTCGTACCTCTCCATCATAACACTTGGGTGCCCAGGTACATTGTAAATGGACAGTCGTATTTTAAAAGAAATATTTTTTGTCTGAGTAGTAGGTCTCAAGCGTGGGCTTAAAATATTCAGTAAACCTTGTTTTAAACAGATGTATTGTCACCTGGGCTTTGTTGTTCCATTTATAGAACACAGACAGAGTAGATTTAGCATACTTATTAAGGTAATTAAGATTTTCAGAATAGTAAAAGAGCATTAGTTTCAACTTAATGTCACCAGCTGCATTAGCCCCCTAATAGAGAATCAGTCTGTGTTTTGAAGCTTTGAAGTCAGATATTGACTTATCTCTCTAGATTTAAAAGCCCTAGATGAAATCTTTTTCCAATATAAGGCTGTGTCACCTACGTTAAAAATCTGTTTTTTGGTGTAGTCACTTTGATGAAATATGTTAGCTTGGTCTTCTGGAAATCTTGCTGCAGCTTCCACATCAGCACTTGGTACATCACCTTGCACTTTTATGTTATAGAGACAGCTTCTTTCTTTAAACCTCTGTTAGCTTCAGACATATTTTTCTGTAGCTTCATCACCTCTCTCAGCCTTCACAGAATTGAACAGTTAGAAACTTGCTCTGGATTAGGCTTTGGCTTAAGAGTATGTTGTGGCTGGTTTGATCATCTATGAAGAATATTAAAATTTTCTCTATATCATCAGTAAGGTTGTTCACTTATCATTTGCATGTCTTTTTCCTTCCAGAACTTAAGTTTTGTGCAAATTCCTTCTAGAATTTTTCCTTTGCATTCACAACTTGGCTAACTGGTACAAGACTCCTGCATTCCCCCATCTCAACTTTTGACATGCCTTTTTCACTAAGCTTAATCGTGTCTAGCTTTCGATTTAAAATGAGGGATATGTGACTGTTCATTTGACCTGAACACTTCAGAGGTCATCATAGAATTATTAATTGTCCTAATTTTAACATTGTGTTGCAGCAAATATGGAGGCCCAGAGACAGAGAAATGGAACATGGTGAAACATTCAGAGTACACACATTTATTGATTAAATTTGCCATCTTATTTGGACATGGTTTGTGGCACCTTCAAATAATTACAATAATAACAATAAGATCACTATAACAAATAAAATAATAATTAAATAGTTTGAAACATTCCAAGAATTGTCAAAATGTGTCACAGAGACCAAATGCTGTTGGACAGACTTGTTGTACCCAGGGTTGCCATAAACCTTCAATTTGTAAAAAATACAATATCTGCAAAATGCAATTAAGTAATACTGAATAAGACAATGCATGCCTGTAGCAAAATTCGGGCTTAGTACTTTAACATGAATTTTGTGAGGAGACAATTTAGTTTATAACATTCTCATATTAAGTAAAGTTAAACTGACACATCTCAGTACTGTTTTTAAAATCTCAGGAGTTGAGATTTTTCATCTTTTCTAATAGTTTGACAAACACAAATAAGTAGGTTAATAAGAATTGCCTAAGAAGAAACAAGTAATAATTGTAAAAGGCTTCAGAGTGGAAACAGAGTTTCACAGAGCAATGGAAGCTTGCCCAAAGTCCACACAAGTCGTGGAGAAACAAACACACTCAGGGATTCTAAATCCAAAGTCCACAGTGTTACATCAGTCTTCTGCACAAAATGAACAACAACAAATTCACAAAATGAAATCAAATAAATAAAAGAATCTCACATTCCTTTAGGAAATATTACTTTTGTTTAAAATAAAATATCATGTTTTCTCCAAAATATTAATTTATCCTGGAGGTTATTATTCAAATGTTCAAATGTCTTTTATGGTTAGTTTGATATATTCTGTTTATTTGATTACGATTTTCAACTTTGCTTGGCAAAAAATATTCTTTGAATATGCTTGTACTATATTTAAATTGATAAAGAGAATTACTCTTCTTAAAACAATGTGGAATTCTCTGCTGGTTCCATGAAATCAACTGCAAACTCTGTCCTATACTCTCTAACATCTATGTCCCCCTGAGCCAGACATTGACACGGAATGTTGTCTAAATAACTCTACCCATTATTCTTGACCAGTGTTGGGTTACTGAGAGTAGAAAAGTTTCCTGCCATATCATCAGATTCCTAAATGCAGGTATTAAAGTTTCACATCAAAAGAGTGTAATGTAACTTTGCCTATGTGCTTCACAGTTTGAAAAAAATACAAAGAAGAAATGGAAAGTTTTCTCTATTAGTCTGCAACGATATTCTTGATGCTATAATTCCCAAATGACATAAAATGGAATATGTGATTTCCTCACAGAAAATAAATCTTCAAAAAAATTAAATGGACCATCTTAATAGGGTCTAAATTTAGTAAGCTCAAATGCCATGGTAGTTTATTATTGGTTCTGCCCTGAAGAAGATGAGCTTACTTTGAGGGAAAACATAATCCTTTTAATATGTTTGCTATGTGAAATTCTAAGTATATTTAAATGAAATGATTTTAAACTCAATAGCAACTGAGAATTTAAGTGGATTTTGTTCTAGTGTCTTTCCACTAAAGAATAATACTGAGTTGAAATTTTAAAAACTACTTCTCAGTATGACAAGTAAAAGAAATATAAACTGGCACAATTAGACAGCTCTTTGAGGATCATATGCCTTGTAATTGTTTCTTTTTTCATTAAAATGTTACAATGATTTCATTTATTTTTCTTAGAGGGCCTAATTATACCAATAAGCACGCATAACACATAGTATTGAGGTGATGTAGCCGCATTAACACAGATCCTCAAAATGATTAAAGGATGAACACTTCTATTGTTATCTTGCTATAATACAAGTGTTTGGTGTGTAATTTTTTCTATGCAAGTAACTGAGTATACAATACAAATGGAGAACACAAGTGAAACAGATACAGATTCCCTACTTGAGAATATTCTAGGGAAGTTGGAGGCCTATCGCATTCACAAATAATTCTAGAAAATGAAAAATAGGACTGTCCTAAGAAGTTTAAAAATCAAGAGGGGTGGGATGCTGAGGGAGAAGAGACAACATCTAGCTTTGTGATTTGGACAGTTTGTGGAGTAAGTGGCATTTTTATTTGGTCTTGAAAAATGGAGAAAATGTTAACATGTAGAGACTGTGTAGAACACGGGTCATGATTGTGAGGAACAAAAAGTGGAGAAAATCAAGTTAGTTATTTCTCTTAGATGAAACAGAAGTACAAAAATCCATAGTTCCGTGTTGCTATTTAGAGTGAATATAGAGTTAATTCATGTTGCTTAAATTTAAGGTGAATAAAGTGTTAATCCATGTTGCTAAAATTTAAGATAAATATGGAGTTACAGAAATGATGTAAACTGTGAGGATAGAAAAGGTAATTTGAGGCCTGGGCTGACAAGGAATTTGAATGCAAATATTGGCTGTTCTGGGTCTTGAGAGCAAAGAAATGGCATGATTACAGTTGTGCATTAAGAAAATTAATTGGTAAGCATAGTGCTTATGTTATTTGAGGGGACAAAAGAGCAGACTAGGTAGAAAACTATGCAGTCATCCAGGGGAAAGATAATGATAGTCTAATCTCTTGTGAAACAATAAAATTAAAGGAAAAGAACAGCTGTGACAGACAGCACAAAGCCAGAAATGCTGGTACTTAAGCACCCACTGGATATGAGGCTAACAAAGAAAAAAGGTAACATAACTGCAAGGATTTGCATCTTATAATGAGGAAGATATTAGTTTATTTAACAGTGCATAAAGAAAGAAGAGTAGGTTTGAGGGGAAAAAAAGATGGATTCGCTCTAGAGAACATCATCTACATACATTGTCTCTGCCAAACAGCAACCACCATATATAAATAGAAGACTGAACAATATTATATTTATTGTCATATTACTTTTATTAAAACATATTTATTGAAGATAAATAATTATGTAATAGAAACGAGCTACAGAATATAATGATACGACTAATGGAAAGGGCAATTGATTACAGATGACATAATTACTGAAGGTTAAAAGCTATGCATTTGATATTATTTGTTATTTTTATTTATTTATTTTTTAATTTTACTTTAAGTTCTGGGATACATGTGCTGAACGTGCAAGTTTGTTACATAGGGATACATGTGCCTGGTGGTTTACTGCACCTATCCACCTGTCATTTAGGTTTTAAGCCCTGTATACATTAACATTTGTCCTAATGCTCTTATTTGCCTTGCCCCCAACCCCCCGGCAGGCCCCAGTGTGTGATGTTCCCCTACCTGAGTCCATGTATTCTCATTGTTCAACTCCCACTTACGAGTGAGAACATACGGTGTTTTGTTTTCTGTTACTGTGTTACTTTGCCAAGCATAATGGTTTCTAGCTTCATCCATGTCCCTGTAAAAGATAATAATTCATTCTTTTTTATGGCTGCATAATACAGCAAGATCCCATTCTTTTTACAGCTGCATAATACTCTTTTTCTCAATTAAAAAAAAAATCAGTTCCTTTTCCTCTCTCTCCTCTTCTTCTAGGATTCCAGTTTCTGGTATATTAGAATGTTTAATGTTATTCCGTAAGTTTTGAAGTATTGTTTTTACTTTGGTTTTTGTGGATACACAGTAGGCATATATATTTATGGGGTTCATGAGATGTTTTGATATAGACATGAAATATGTAGTCATCACATCATTGAAAATGGAGTATTTTCACAAACATCCTCTGTGTTACAAACAGCTCAATTATACTCTTTTAGTTACTTTAAAATGTACTATTAAATAATTATTGACTATAGCACATTGTTGTGCTATCAAATACTAGGTCTTATTCATTTTTTCTGATATTTTTGGAAATACCGACTATTTTCCATTATTTTATTTTATACATTACTCATATGTATAATTTTTTTATTATTATACTTTCAGTTCTGGAATACATGTGCACAACGTGTGGGTTTGTTACATAGGTATACAAGTGCCATGGTAGTTTGCTGCACCCATCAACCCATCATCTAGGTTACATATTTAGATATTTCTTCTAATTCTATCCCTCCCCTAGCCCCACACCCCCAAACAGGCTCCAGTGTGTGATGTTCCCCTCCCTGTGTCCACGTGTTCTCATTGCTTAACTCCCACTTACGAGTGATAACATGCAGTGTTTGGTTTTCTGTTCTTAAAAATTTATGAAAGTAATTATGTTCACAGCTGTTAATGATTCACGGGCTACTATATAGTAGGCCGTCCTCATGATCGCTTAACCATGGTAACCGAAACTTCTACCTGGAGTAGCAATGACTTTGCTTTGCATGGCTCTGATAGGCGTGAATCTCATTTAACAGCACCGTGGAAAGTGAGGTCTGCCTGTATAAGGGTACATTACAGCAGTTATGGATATTTCTTTGGTTATTTTGATATATATATATATATATGTATATATATATTGCCTTTTATTAATTAGTAACATAACTTGCCAAAAGGAAGTCGACGAGTGGAGAGGAAGTATGTATTTCCCTACAAAAATCAAATGGGAAATAAGTAAGAATATTTTTGTATTTTTTTTTCCATTCCAGGATTTCTGGACATTCATAAGGTCATAATATTCTATGTGCAAATGCACTTTATGTATACATTAGATCATGTGTTTTTCATAGCAATCTTGTATAGTAAGTATTGTTATCTCCATCTTAAAAACACAAACATTTGGAGACAGAAAGGTAAATCGAGTTGCCTTATGTCAGACACCTATGAAGTGGATAATGCAAGACTGAATTCATGTTCATACTCATTTCATAGCCGGCGATGAAACATCAATTGCCTTGCACTTATTTTGTTCTTAGAGGGACAAAATTATTTCACTTCTCAGGATAAAAAATTGGTCTATTCTGGAGACCAAGTCAACTGTTATTTAATTTAGCATCATATTTGAATTTTTTCCCCCTGAAGACACCAGCAATGTCCAGATTTTGCCACCATAAACCATGGCTAGTAGGCTGACTCCAGAGAACAATCAGGGTGGCATTTTAGTACTTTGATAAAGTTGTTCGATTCTGGATCTGCCCTTCAGCCTTGGATGTTCAGGAACAGGGCTTTGTTAATGTAATGTGACCTGAGCTAATACCTCTATCAGGAATGGGTGAGTAAGAGGCACACGCTAACTGAGTCCAAGAGATTTTTATGTGAAACCACAATCTCACATCATTAACTTATAATGATATTGCTATTAAATAACTTATTTTTCTGACAGGCAGGCCAGTGTGAAAAATGTCAGAAGATAATAATCAGGGTTAAGGGAGTTTGAGGAATCCAATATTTAATATATTTGTTGGCATACATTTATTTAGCTATTTCAGAGAAGGAAGAGCCTGCCAAAGAGACACAATTTTAAAGACCCAATGCCTTCCCTGTGGGTTCAAATGGATACTTGAGCCTTTTACTTCCATTTTTTCTCTGTTTTCATGACTTCTGTTTTTGTCTCCCTTCAAATACTATCTTTCTGATATGTTGATCTCATCAGTCACCTCTTAGAAAAGTCCTGATGAATATATGTTGATTTTGAAGTACAATCCTCAGATTTCCACTCTTTAATCTGTTATAGAATGGCCTTCACAACCTGATCTAACCTATACTTACACTTGCGCCTTTACATTACCCACAGAAAAATTTTGTACTGTAACATTTTGTTTATTAGGAAATTTACAAGCTTCATTTGGATATCTTAAAGGAATTCCATACTCAACAAGTACAAATAAAAACTTGTTATTTTCTGGTTCACCCAACCAAGACTTCCAGTGTATATTTCATCAGTAACTAACCATCGTCCATTAAGTTTCACATACTGTAAATCTGGAAGTCTTCTTTTACAAGGTATTCTCTCATCCTTAACACCTTCCCCACTGCCATTCATTATCCAAAACATGTATCTTAAATGGCAACACCGTTTGAGTAGCTGGAAATACAGCAGTTTAATGCAAGGAAGTTCCTTGCAATCATTAGGTTTATATTGTAGTAGAGGTGGGGGAAGTATAGACTGACAGACATAAAGAATTAAAACAAAAATATAATGTGAGCAGTTGGTAAATGCCAGTTCCTTAACTAGAACTCAATAGAACTATGTGTGAGAAGAGAATGCTTTACAGTTAGGGTGGTCAGGGAAGACTGCTCTGATAAATTATAAGCCTTTTTAGGAAATTTTATATTGACGTTGACTTTTATTCTTAAATCTTGATCATTTTGGTCTGCTTTCTGTCTTCAGAGTCAACACAGTACATGGTCTCCATGAAACTGAATCTTTCAGCTCTCCTATTACTAAGTGTATTTAACCAAAAAGCACAACCCACCACAGTCCCAGTTGCTGCACCCCAAAACCTATTACCCCATCAATACTTAGGCTAAATAACCCGGGACTGCTGCCAGCCAGTGACTAAGTACTACAGGGACTGCAAAGTAGGACCATTCCTGAACGACAAAGGATTCACCTAAAGAAAACTCCAGAATTTCCCATGAGTCATGTTGAATTGCCAGCTAAGATTTTTGTACTCAGATGTTTTTCTTCCCTCTTTCCCTCACAACGGTCAGAACTGTGTGGTGATCCGATGACTCCCAGGCCCATCCCAGCTTTCTCCACATTTTCCTGCATATCTAATCTCTAATTCTCTGAGGGCCAGGACTACACGTCATATTTGAGTTTCCCCCTACAGTCTCTCTGTTTCTTCTTTTCATCCTGTGTTTTCTACAATGAAAATCTTATGTCACTACTGCTGCTTAGTATCCTGTAGTTTCATTCTGTTGCTCTTCAGATATAGACTCAAGTCCATGAAAGGGCATCCAACGCTCAGCATGGTGGTGCTCTCCACCGGTAAACTCCATCTCACGTTCCTCTCCTTCTTACCCTGTTTCATCTAACCCGCCCTTCTTTTGTTCTGTGAAGATATCATGCTTTTACTGAGAAAGGCCTGTACGTTTTCTATGTCCTTTGCCAGACCACTAATTTCTCCCACTGATTTGGGGCAGTTCACTCATTTCTCTCACAGTTCTCCTATTCAAACCTACTCTGATCACCATTTTCCCTCATCTAAATCAATCTTCTCTATTTTGTTCTTTTAACTCCCCTAAAAAGCATTTACACATTCATTAGCATGATTGCTTTCAGATAATTTGTCTCAGTTTGAAATTATGCATTTATTAGTATGATTATTTAATTAATGTCTGCTTTCTCTAACGGGCTATAAGTTCATCTTTTTATCCTCATTGTACCTCCAGCATTTAACTCAGTGTCTGTCCTAAAGGAGGCATATAATAAATATGTATTAAATAAAAGGATAAATAATATTTCTTCTTAGGAAGTACGATTAAACAGTGTATCATCTTAAAACTCAATTTTTCTCAATTCTAACTAATTGAAATGGGAATTAAAATTACATGGGAATATGATAGTACAAAATGGATATAAGTGTTAAAACTGTGCACCAAACTGCAAACACATAAAGCAGGTTTCATATGTAGTAAGCACTTACTACATGATAGGCACTAAGGCCTCTGCAAGCATTAACTCATTTAATTCCTACTGTCCAAAAGAATGCTTATATAATGTTCTTGTTTCTGATGAAGATCCTGAGATGAGAAGGGGCAAGTTATTTACCAGTGGTTACTACATGGCAGAGACAGGGTTTGGTATAGTTATGTTCGGCACCAGACACACTCTCCTCATTAGTGTGCTATAGACTCTTTTAAAGAAATGTGTGTTTTCCAATTATGCTTGAAGACTTTGAGGGAATATAAAAACACTTCTACTTTGGGAAAAACATTTAGAACACAGTATGCTTTACCTTGCTTGTGAACTGTGGCACCTACCACAAGATGTTTCACATTGCTATTCTATAAAAATCAGCTTGGTTGTTGTTTCTGCAAGCCACCTCTCAGCACAGCTGAGTCCCTGGGCTACTTTGCACAGCATTCTGGAAATAAGTCTAATTTAGTTTTGAACACATTTCATGAGTGTTTTCTACTCATTTGTCTTTCCTTCTTTGGACTATGAATTCTTTGAAGGGGAGTCATGAGGTCTTCATGACAGCAAACATTTGTTATGGATTTTATTGGGCCAAATTCTATGTTAAACACTTTAATAAACTCAAACAATTCTACTAATAACACTACATATGAGGTAGGTACTATCATATCTACAATTAATAAGCCTAAAATAAGAAAGCCAGTAAGTAGCTAGGGAAAGGTTTCATTTGAAGTTTGTTCAATTTAGAGTTCATTCTCTTACCCACTTACTAGAGTAGAGCAGGTCTTCAGATTTTCAGAAATAACCACATGCATCTGTCACTTAATAAGCACGTAATAGTTTATTTTCTTTCCCTCTCTCTCTTTTTTTTCTCTTCATCTATTTTTACTCCTTTCCCTCTCTTGCCTCCTGTGTGTGTGTGTGTGTGTGTGTGAGAGAGAGAGAGAGAGAGAGAGAGAGAGAGAGAGAGAGAGAGAGAGAAATTTAATTCAACTTTTTCTTTCTCAGACAGACTTGTAATTTCCTACCAAGGGGATGAATCCGGAAAATTTAAAGTAGAACCAACAAAGAATGCTCAAATATTTTTTAAAAATCAGGAGATAACTAACTTTAAAGATGAAATATATTATTCAAATTAAAAAATACAGGTAGATTGATTAGAAAAATAATATATAAAAGATTGATATTTAAAATTATTAAGCCAATTATCTGATGAAAAAAGCCATTGTTTTCTGGCAAAATTTCCACTTCCTGAAAGAAAAATCTTCAAAATCATTCACGTGCATTGGTTTTTACTTTTAAGATCAGTTTAGATTGAAAATTGGTTTTAAATTAAATACTTGCTGAAATTTATGACTTCTGATAGCATGTTACTGTTTTCAACACACTTGGCACTCTTCTGGTTTTTATTTCACTTATCCTGTATTACAGCAAGTTTAACATTTTGTGGATCTAAAGACTATGGGAAAACACTTAAGATGATGTCCTTTTTCCCTGTCCTAGAAACAAACGTAGCTGATGCGACCGTATTAGCAGAAAAAAAAAAGGCACTTAGATGCAGACACTTAGATGTTCTTGTTCTAACATATCATGTTCTTTATATCATTATGACCAGTGAGATCAATAGTTTATTGCAGGAAGAATTTCTCATCAATGTCACTTACAAATGACAACTCACGGATTGTAAAGTGTTGAGACATTTCCTGTCTCTTTCATTTATTAGTGAGGCTGATTCTAGAATGAATGATTTCAGTAAGTGATAGATTTTCCTTCATAAATTTTTATTACTTTTTTCCTTCTGGTGCAGAATCTCCAATATTTGCCAAGTAAATGAAAACTTTAAAAGAAAATTGTCTTACAGTTTAAATAAATCAGTTTAATGATACATCTAATTATGAGGTCTATTTGTGTACATCTCTTTGAAAACTAGCATCCACTGATCAGTGGCAGACTAAAGGCAGAGAAATACTCCAGGTTGCTGAAATATCTGAGAGCAATAAAGAATTTCCTCTGAGGAAACGTATATAAAAATGGATTATAATACAATATAGTCAGAGTAAGTGGGGAGAAAATGACATAGTGTTCTGGCATGCCATGTCATATAGTAGTAAAGGCATACACGGAACCACTCCTACATGAAGGACTGCATACTAAGCCCTGACAGAGATACTTAAAGGAATCATGTCACTGGGCTGAACAGTGCTGAATTGGGCTATTCTACGTGTTTTTAGTGTATTTCCAGTATGATGCATTTCCAGGAAAATTAATAGCTATCAAGAAACAGTAAATGGTGAGTTTATTTGGCCATTTGATAGACCAAGCTGACAAGGTGGAAATGCTAGAGTAGGATCCTCGTGTCTGTAACCATTATTTTTTCTTGACAGGGTATGGGTGCTTTAAATGCCAGTAAAATAAGAATCTCCTGATCCTTTGAGAAATATCTATGTGTACTTGGAATCAGCAAGGATGGACAATGCCACAGAGTATTTACGGTGGTTACCGGAAATTGTGCCACTTTTAAACTTTAGGAGACAGGCATCATTTCTATCCACTTTCAAAACTGGCCAGAGGATTAGCAACAAGGCAACTTCTTATCTTTTGTGGAGGTGAGATGATCCCAGCCACTACAGGTTAAGGGGACATAGTATGAAAAAGAAGAGTTGATATCTCAAGTAAAAACACTGCAATGTAATACAGATATCTGTATGTATGTGTGTGTATTCAGTGTATCAAGTATATATTCAAACACCAAGAAACTATATACTTCCTGCTGAACTGTCAAATCATGCTGGAAAGAAATCTTCCAAAGACAAAATGTCAAAAGATGATGGTATAATACTAGTGATGGTATTCATCCAGAAAGGACCAGATATGTTGTTAGTATCCTTTAGATGCTTCTATAAGCAAGTGAAAAAATCACTTCAAATATTGTCATGAAAATTGGACAGGATAACCTCAGCTTTCATTCTCCATGACTGAAAAATAAATATTTATAGCTCTATAGTGATATATCATAGATAACAGAAGTTTTTCATTATAAATGACCTTAGGAATGACCAGATCTTCATTTGTTAGCTAGGGAAAAAAATGGAAGTTAAAGAGATCAAGTGACTTGCTCAAGGTCATCACATAGATATTTATAGATGGGAGTAGAAAACAGTTGTGTCTTATTTTTTGTTTGTGTATTTGTTTTTAGCTCAAGTTTGGCATTTCCTTTTGTACTACAATATGCCAAGCAATTTTCAAAGTGGTAAAATGATTTTGTTCATTTAAGAATGTAGGAAATGTCATGATTAACACAAAACTACTCATTTAAATCGTTTACAATTCCAAAAATAAATAATATGTATAAAATTGAGAACAGATTCAAATAAAATATGTAGCCAAATGCTTGATGCAGAGGTCCTACTCTGCTCCAGTGACTTGCAAATAGAATAATCTTTCATTTTTAGCTAAAGAATGTAAGGCTAAGTATAGGGGTAGAAATTTGGTTACACAAGTGTACAGGACAGCAATTTGGCATTTAGAAACTAGTTATTATTTGGAACCTTATATGGTTTAGTTGTGGTCCTCATGGAAATCTTATCTTGCGTTGTAGTTCCCATAATCCTCATGTGTTATAGGAAGGACCAGGTGGAGATAATTGTATCGTGAGGGGCAGTTTCCCCTGTCCTGTTCTCATGAGAGTGAGTTCTCACGAGATCTGATAGTTTTATTAGGGGCTTTCCCCGCTTTTGCTCTGCACTTCTCCTTGCTGCCATGTGAAGGAAAACATACTTGCCTTCCCTTCCTCCATGATTGTCAGTTTCCACAAGCAACGCCAGTCAATTAAACCTCTTTCCTTTATAAATCCCCCAGTCTTGGGTATGTCTTTTTTAACAGTGTGATAACAGACCAACACAGAATCCTTTTATTAAAAAGACTATGTAAAGACTTTGAGTAATATAGATTATATTTCTTTCTGCCTATATTTACAGTACACTAAAGAGTAGATATATCTTTGATTTCTCAAGTATTTATGGCATACCAATACACTTACTATTTTTGTTCTAAGACATATATATGAAATTCTCTCTGATTTATATTGTATTAATTATGTCTATACAATGGGAACTAATATATTGTTCTTTCATATATTTTCTTGACCAATGTAGAAAAATGCTTTTAAAAAAAGCGTGTGAGCTAATATATAGATACTGGACTCCAAAAGTATTTTATTATTTATAGAGAACTAGAACATAGATTAATTAGTAATATAGTTATTCTCTAAAAAGATTGTACATTTCTCTTTGGAGGATGGGATTCTTTGGATCAAGGTCGTGGGCAACAAGATGAGAAAAATTGTTTTGCAGATGTTTGTTCTGTTCAGGCATGTGGAAAATAAGCAGATGACTTCAATTTGCAGTGTCATTACTCACCCCATTCCTGACATTGTCCTAGCACACACATACCATGAGCAGCACAAGAGCTATATTCCCACATGCCTGATATTTGAACTACAATATGTCAAAATAGATTTGGAGAAGAAGGTGTTGGTTGATAGATGGCATGTATCCATTTTAAGTAAAAATGAGTAGGTATTCACCTTAGTTTCCCTAGGGTGAATGAACCTTCCTGGCTTCTTCTTTTGTTTTTAAAGAAGCATTAACCAAACTGTTCATGATAAAAGCTAATATCATTTTTTTTTAATGAGGCATGGCCAATTGTATTGATCGTGTCCATCACATGACAATAAAAAGTCATGATAATTTTTACTAGACTATTAAATTTATTTTTAATTGAGAAATAACAACTGTGCATCTTTATAGGGTACAAAACAATGTTTTGATCTATGTATACATTATAGTAAGAGTCAATTAAGCGAATTAATATTTCCATCATCTCACCCACTTATTTTTTGTGGTTAACATGTTAAACATCTATACTTGGAGGTTCCTACAAAAATAGAATTATCATATAGATCTAATAATTCCACTTCTGGGTATATATCCAAAGAAGATATCAGTGTGTCAACGAGATAACTACAATCCCATGTTCATTTTCTCATTATTCACAGTAGCCAAGCTATGGAAGCAACCTAAGTGTCCATCACTGGCAGAATGGGTAAAGAAAATGTGATACATATACACAATAGAATGTTTACCAGATTTGGAGAAAATTTGTCTACACATGAAAAAGTAAGATATTACAAATTTGGAAGAATTATCCACAAAAAATATAACAGAGGGTTTTTGACTGGAGATATCAAATTTTCTTTTATGTAACTCTGGTTATAGATTACATAATGTAAGCCATTCTTTGGCTATATACTTTTCTCTCTGAATAATACAAAATATTTGTAAACTTCAGAATTGGCTTCACTTCTCAGTTCAGTGCCAGGGATATCTGGATGGCTTCATGTTAATTTGCATCATTTTTTTTATTAATAGAAATCAAAAGTTTGCCATGATATCAAATACAAGAACAATGAAAATGTTTTTCTATGTGAGCAGTACTTTCTGTGATATATTTATAGAGTATAAAAAACTATTTTAATAAATGTTATTGATGTAATTTTTACAGTAAAAGGCACCAACTTTAATGATACAACTTTAATAATTTTAGCAAATATAGAAACGCATATAACAACTGCAGTTGGTTTTAACAGGAAATCTATGTATGTATAAGAATGAGGCTGGGCGCGGTGGCTCATGCCTGTAATCCCAGCATTTTGGGAGGCCAAGGCAAGTGGATCACAAGGTCAGGAGTTCGAGACCAGCCTGACCAACATAGTGAAACCGTGTCTCTACTAAAAACACAAAAATTAGCTAGGCATAGTGGCACACACCTGTAATCCCAGCTACTCATGAGGCTGAGGCAGGAGAATTGCCTGAATCTGGGAGGCAGAGGTTGCAGTGAGCCAAGATCATTGCACTGCAGCCTGGGTGACAGAGTGAGACTTCATCTCAAAAAAAAAAAGAATGAGAATATATATTCTTATCTGGTAAGGTTGAAAAATATCAGATCAAAGATCAAGGACCTTTTCATCTAGAACCCATGGATCCAAGGGGAGCAACCATGGAGAAAATTAAGGCTGTCAGAAGAGGCCCTGAAATTATATGCAAAAGTATTATGGGAATGTACCTGTGCATTTTTCAGACAAAAGTATTAATAACTTCTAACAGAATATCATTAATGTCTCTGATCCCGTAAAATTTAAAACTCACTGACATGATTGAGTTTGTGTCCATACCCAAATCTGATGTCCAATTGTAATCCCCAGTGTTGGAGTAGGGGCCTTGTGGGAGGTGATTGGATCATGGGAGCAGAGTTTCCCTTTGCTGTTCTCATGACAGTGAGTGAGTTCTCATGAGATCACATTTTTTAAAATGTGTAGCAACTTCTTCTGCTCTCTCTCATTATCCGGCCTCCTAAGATTTGTCTGTTGTCCCTTAACCTTCCACCATAATTGTAAGTGTCCTGTGACCTCCCAGCCATGTTTTCTATACAGCCTGTGGAACTATAAGTCAATTAAATCTCTTTCTCTTTATAAATTATGCAATCTCAGGTAGTTCTTTATAGCAATGTGAGAATGAACTGATACACTCACTAAAATTAGGTTAAAATCATCATGAAAATAAATACATTTCTAAATCTTAAAATTTCTCTTTCATACTCTGGGTTATGGCAATATCTCCCTTGAATTTATTCTCAATTTAACTCATAAATAATTCTCAATATTACTAAAATTTACTCCTAAATACATATTAGCTGTATTAGACTGTTCTCACACTGCTATAAAGATACTACCCGAGACTGGTAATTTATAAAGAAAAGAAGTTTAATTGACTCACAATTCTGCATGGCTGGGGAGGCCTCAGGAAACTTACAATCATGGCCAAAGGGGAAGAGGCACGTCTGACATGGTGGCAGCTGAGAGGGAGTGAGCAAGAGCAGGGAAATCTGCTTTATAAAACCATCAGATCTCATGAGAACGCACTCAGTATCATGAGAAGAACATGGGAGTAAGCACCCCCATGATCCAATCACCTCCCACTTGATCCCTCCCAACATGTAGGCATTATGGGGATTACAATTCAAGATGAGATTTATCTTGGGACACAGAGTCAAATGATATTCTTAAGTTTCTAATGCATGCAAAGCACATGGCTTTAAATTCTAGAGATAAAAAAATAGAAAATAGCCTCTTTTAAAACAAAACAAAAGGCAAACCTCACAGCCTAGTAAACCTTATAACATACCTACTATTGTACTTTGACAAATGTGTTAATGGAATAATCATGTATGTTGCAATCATAACAAGGTTGAGAGCTAATTGAGACCAAGAGTTAAAACAAACATTGATGATTATTTGTTTTACAAATGGTTATAACAACATTTTGGAGATTTGTTTAGATTTAAGGACAGGGATATATATTCATATCTCTCTGAAGACCTCTCCACATCTAGAGCACTACACTGCATAGTGATTACTGAATTAAAATTAGTGTAGATTGATTTCTGACTTTTGTCATTTTTGTTAATGATGGATCAATTTAGTTACATTATAAAGTAAGTATATTTTGATCATATGAGCTGTATTGCTTTAGAGGGAAATGAGATCCTTTGCCTAGTAATTCTTGTAAAGTAATCTGCAAATTTTCTGTAAATGGATAGAAAGAATAGGGGACCCAAACTGAAGAAAAATGACTGTACACCCAAGAAATATTTTCTGGTGGCCTTATGGTCTTTCTTTGAACTAGTTTTTAAAAGCAACTATTAAGCCAGTTTTCGAGGACTTCATGTAGTTTTAACAAAAAATTTTGTGAAAAGAAGAAATTGTATACTTATGACGATATTTGTTCTGGGGAATATGAGAGGTGGGAGAAAGGGAGAAGAGCAAAAGTTGAAAAACTGCCTGTTGAGTACTATGCTCACCACTTAGGTGACAGATTCATTCATGTTCCAAACCCCAGCGTCATGCACTGTACTGTTCACAAACTGGCACTTGTACCCCTGATTCTAAAATAAAGATTAAACAGTCAGCCAGTCACAGTGGCTCACACTTGCAATCCATGCACTTTGGGAAGCTGAGGTGGGTGGATCACGAGGTCAGGAGTTTGAGACCAGCCTGGCCAACATGGGGAAACCCCATCTCTACTAAAAATACAAAAAATAATTAGCTGGGCTTGGTGACGGATGCCTATAATCCCAGCTACTCAGGAAGCTGAGGCAGGAGAATCACTTGAACCTGGAAGGCAGGCGGAGGTTGCAGTGAGCCAAGCTCATGCCATTGCATTCCAGTCTCAGTGACAGAGCAAGACTCCATCTCTGATAAAAATTAAATTAAATTTAATTTTAATTTTAAAAATTAAAATAAAGGTTAAACAATAAATAAAATTACAATAAATTATTTTTTAAATGATGTGCTTCCTTTCTGATATTCCTTAGAAATTTGGGCATTGAGTTTACAGAGATATGCACATGTGTAATTATAGGTCTGTACAATAAGACCTTGCCTCATCCTCAGCTTTAAGATAAGTTATTTCCTACTTTGGAGTCATTTAGCTCCATCAGAAGATTTGGCTCTGCTTTGTAATTTAAGTGTAATCATAATATTAATTAGAAGAAATTTAAAATTCTATTTTCAAAATATTGAAGTAAATATTATATCACTTTGTATAATATTCAAACTTTATAACCCAATTATATAATTTAACCACTGCCACCATTTTAAAAATATAATCATTTCCAGTTATAAATTCCAAAGGATATTATTTTCAGATACAACATTTTAGTTCTGGGTTCAGAATAAGCAGAGATAATTTAGAATAGTTTTATAATAAACAAGAGATGCTTATTAATTCAGTGAAGTTTAGTCACTTCTAGAAAAGAAAACCTGGGAAGTGAGAAACTCAACGTTTTAAAAGTATTGACCTGAGTGATTCACAGTGAGTTTAAATCAAATAGAAATTCCACCTACACATGGGTAGGTGAAAAGGTTTTCTACAGTGGGTAGAAATTGACAAAGGTAGTTGTTGGGATTCTAAAAATAGTTTTAAATATTCATCTTGAATATTTTGTATGTCTTGAAAACAAAATGTTTTTCTCCTTTTATATAAGTAACAATGAAACATACTAATACCTCACATTGTTTAGAAATATGAATTATATTAAGAAAAAATCAGACATTTTGGAATTTTTTAAATTAGCAATTAGAAAAACAAAAATTACATATGGAACAGATCTATTTGTTCTCCCCAAAAAACTAAGAACAATAAGTATAACAATGATAAAAATACTGACTTGAATGAAGTCTGGTTTCTTTTCATCTGTCAAAGATAAGCTCTCCCTCTTTGGGAAACAGCTTATTCTTGTAATTACTTTCAGGCATCCTTCTAACTCCTTTTTTAAGTCAGGAAAGGTTCTGATACAGTCTGTCAGAGTAGTTGTTTAACTGAGGGAATGGTGGTTAGAATGATTTTTCAGTTCATGTGCTGCTTCATTAACATTTTCATTTTAGACTAGTTGCTGTTGCTGCTGTTGATGTTTCTAAATTCAAGAAATTTCAGACCTAACAGACAGGATGTATGAGCATATGAATAAGAAAACTGAAAAAGAGTATAAATCGTGTTGACAAATGCTTAAAGTGCAGATCTTTTTCTCAAAAAAAAAAAAAAATTGTTTCTGTATCATTCCAAACAAGGATCAATATGTAGTAGAATCAAAGAGCACATCACTGGATTGTTGCAAATTAAAAGATAGAAAGTCTTAGCTCTAACTCTCCTTATGCTGAACCTACTGAATCAGAATTTTCACAGATGAAATCAGGCATATATATTTTTACAGAAACTTGCAGACCCTGACTCATGCTTCTGTTTAAGAAGCTTTAAGAGAGTGATGGGTGAACTGCATAATATTCATATAATTAGCATATGTTGGGAATGCAAATAAGACAAACAACTTTTGCTGAATTTTTGCAAGAGCTATGGAGTCCAATAATTTTCAAATCTGGCTACACAGCAGATTCTCTTTTGAAGCTTATTTGAAAGCATTGTAACAACTGGTTATTAGGAATCGGTGTGGCTAAAAACTCTCCACATGGTTCTAATGTAAAGACAAGGTTGATACAAGAACAGAAAATCAAACACTGCATGTTCTTACTCATAAGTGGGTGTTGAACAATGAGAACACATGGACACAGGGAGGGGAACATCATGCACCGGGGCCTGTCGGGAGTTGGTGGGGCCAGGGGAAGGCTAGGAGGGGGTGGGGAGATTGGGGAGGGATAACATTGGGAGAAATAACCTAACGTAGATGACGGGGAGATGGATGCAGGAAACCACCATGGCAAGTGTATACCTATGTAAAAACCTGCAAGTTCTGCACATATACCCCAGAACTCAGAGTATAATATATATAAAAAAAGACAAGCTTGAAAACCACTGATGTAGACAAATAGTTCATTACATTATTGATAATTATGTGAACTTCTTGTTTTTCTTTATCCTACTAGATAACTCTGGTTGTGAATTATTACATGAATTTATATCTGTAAATGTATATCTTCAAGGTAAAAGAATAATGTATGTAATATTTGATAGTGTTTCCTCAATCACAATACTTAATATGAACTTATTAATTATATTATGACAACTCTTAGAATTTTAAAAATGTTTAATATAGTCTACTCATTTGATTAGTTACTTGAATTTTCTGTCTTATAGTAACTAGACAGTGAAGATAACGCTAGCTGCTATTTCAAATATATTTAAGATATACGAAGGCTCAATCACAATAAAATTTTATTGCTTGCTTCTGTAAAAGTGCTGAATGGGTTTGCAATTCAGTCAGGTGAGGTGGCTCTGCGCACTCATCTAAGAATTCAAGACTGATACGCTACTGTCCTCAGCATATGACTTCTAGATGTTGCTGGGTGTCTGGGTTTTCTAACTAACTATAAGGGAAAAATGTTGAGGAGACTTTATATCTCAGGCTGGAAAATGCGCACATTAACTTCATTCATATTCCATAGCAAGAGTCAGTTAACATACCTAATTAAATGAAGAGCAGGACATATAACCTTTCTGCGCAACCATGAAATAACTAATATTTTCTGCCATAGTCTGAACTTGTGCTGCATCTTTCTTCCCATGTGTATAATACGTCCTCACCCTTCCCCGTGGGAGATAACCCAAAGCCCCAACCAGATGCTGTGTCCAACCCAGCATTCACAGTCTCAGCTGAGTGTTCTCAATAAGGTCCAGATGTGCTTCCTTACGGGATAAAAGCTCTCTGCCCACTGTCCAACACATCTTAATAAACACTGATGGAATGGAGGTAGAATAAGTTCAATAAAAATTTCTATTCAAAAAAGGGAAGAATAGAAGCCACACATCAGGAACTTGTCAATACCAATGATGAATTGTTACATGTATGCTATTGTGTGTCTATGTGTACATATGTGTATGTCTATGTGTGTGATATGTACCCACACCACAGAATATTCAATTGCTATATTTCCTACAGCATCTCATGCAACATTATTTAACTCATGTCCAATACATGGATTTTCGCAGAATTTGATCTGATTCTAGACATGGAAACTGGGAATAGGCCATGGTGTCTGTCAGGACATGTCATAAACAATAAGAAAAGTGAATTGGTTGGCCAGGCATCATGGCTCATACCTGGAATCTCAGCACTTTGAAAAGCTGAAGTGAGTTAATTACCTAAGCCCAGGAGTTCAAGACCAGCTTGGGCAACATAGCAAGACCCTGCCTCTACAAAAACATTTTAAAAACTAGCTGGGCATAGTGGCATACACCTGTAGCCCTAGCTACTCATCAGGCTGAGGTAGGAGGATCACTAAAGCCCAGGAGGCTGAGGCTGCAGTGGGCCATGATTATGCTGCTGCACTGCAGCATGGGTGACAGAGAAAGACGCTGTCTCAGAAAAAGGAGATGCAGGGGAACTGGTAGTTGATAGGTGATGGTGGTCTAATTTTTTAAAGTAAAATTGCATTTTAATTATACTTAATCTGTAAAACCCAAAATTTTGCATAGTAAAAACTCAATAGCCAATTTCTACCTACATTTTTATTTTTTCTATAAGTTATTGGAGTGAAGGTGGTATTTGGTTACACGAGTAAAGTCTTTAGTGGTGAGTTGTGAGATGTTGGTGCACCCAGCACCAGAGCAGTATATACTGCACCACATTTGCAGTCTTCTATCCCTTGCTCCACTCCCACGCCTTCCTCCAAGTCCCGAAAGTCCATTGCATCACTCATGCCTTTGCGTCCTCATAGCTTACGTCCCACATATCAGTGAGAATATATGATGTTTGGTTTTCCATTCCTGAGCTATGTCACTTAGAATAATAGTCTCCAATCTCATCCATCTACCTACACTTTTAATCCCTAACAATTTATATCCAAAACTTTTGGAATGACTAGATTACATGTTTGTCTGATAGTATCCTTACTGGCTGCCAAAATATATGTTCTCAAATCCAACTCATATTTAGAACAAGGAACCTTAAAATAACACAAAAATATGAGCCAAAAGAGTGTTCCTATTCCTAATACCATTCTAATTGATAAATAACAGCTACAATAAATAAAGCTCCTTAGTTTTAATTTGCCATCTCATATCTGATTCTTAGTTTTATAGAAATATTCTAAAATGTTCTAAAAATTGCATTTTGATTCCTTACATTTATAATAAATTATGGTTGGGATATTTCATATAATTCACCCAGAATTTAAAATTGAAATATGTAATCAAAAACAGATGCATTTAAGTAGTGAAAAGAGTTACATATTTTCCTTAAATTTAAAATAAGAATCAATATTCTTCTATTTAGAAAATAATTATCCTCTAAGGAACATATAGTCTTTATTTCATGCAAATATTTTACTTCAACATAAACTTCAATGCCTTAATGAAAATTGGTACAGAAGCTTTCTGAAATTTATATTTATGATATATTGGTTACCAAATTTCATACATAAATGCTTACTTTCAGTGTTGATTTAAAAAGAAAGACGTGGAGCCTCAGCATAGTACTATATCCTAACTGATCCTGTTTACTCTGTATCTTTTATGATTTATTTCATCTAGGTTTCCATCTGATTCTCTGGTCAACCATGTTTACAATATTATTCCATCTTCATGTACTGAGTAATAAAAGTTGAAAATGGCTTGATTAGATTGAACTCTGAATAGATGGAATTCATGGTATTATATAACTTGCTTAGTAATCAACTTGAGCCATGTCTACACAGTGAAATCAATTTTAGTATCATTCTACCACTTTAGATAAGCAAAGTGAGTAACTGCAGCAAACTGAAATTACTTTGGAGGGTACTATTCAGTAACATTCAATGCTGGCATAGATGACAAGGTTCCTAGGTAGTTAATCAAAATCTTAATACAAGTAACTTGGGAAAATTTTAGTTTTAATACAATATAGTAAATTTCTAAATATTAAAACTGTTTTGCAATTTGAACTTTCTATTTATGTATTCAGTTCTTTTCAAAACATACTAAAAGTACTAAGTGCCTACTATTTTCCAAGCATTATTCTAGATTTAAGAGGTTTAATGATGAACAAAAATGAATGGTTATGCTTTGAAGTTAGCATTTAATAGATAATCAATGTAGTAAACAGACAGAAATATAATATAAATGCTAATTGTGCTAAGAATTATAACATAAACTAAAATAAACATGCTATTACTGAAATTTAGCTGAGATCTTAAGGACAAGAATTTATCGAAGCAAAGAATGAGGTTAAGGGCATTTCAGTCAGAGAGAAGAAAGATCAAAATACTTTTTAGCATAGAAGAATTTGTAGATCTCAAAGAACTTAAATAAGGTGTCATCACTAACTGAAGAGGAAAAGCACGTGGAGTGAAATGGTGTAAAAATATGCAATTGTCACATCGTATTACAGTCCTGTAGCTCATGATTATAATTTGCCACCCTACCCAAAGCACAATAGGTGTTTATTACAGTTTTTTCCTTCATTTTTTTAAGACAGATTATGTGACTTATATTTTTATATTTCCAGATGATTGTGACATTTGAAGGCATGAAAGGATGATAGCTAGATCACAATGGAAAAACCAATTAAGAAGCAAAAGATTAGTATTCAGTGTAACAGACAAAAATATGATGGTATAGAGTTAGATGGTGATGGGAAGATAATGGACAGACGGTTGTGTAAAATCTTGGTAATACATTGCATACTGGAAGGCAAATAGAGGCATAAAGAAAACTCCCACACATGTAAGTTAGCTTGAGTCAATGTCATTTACTGAAATTTGAAAAATAATGGTGGGTGGTTATGAAGCAGTGGTGGGCCAGGTCATGTCAATTTTGTGATGCATGTAAGAAGTATAAGATATTAGTCCGGAATTCAAAGGAGACATTGAGATTTGTTAGCATAGAAATACAGTAAGTCCTCGCTTAATATCAGTCATTGGTTCTTGGCAACTATGACCTTAAGGAAACAATGTGTAACAAAACCATTTTTATATTCCTGATCAAGGTTCTAAAGAAATGATGACGTTGGAGGAAATTATGTTATTTGAGGACCTGCTATATGTAGTTTGGATGATGTTGAGGACTTACTCTATCAATTAAAGCTATGCTATTAGTCAGGATTCTCCAGAAAGACAGAATCAATAGGCTATATATCTATACAGATATATAGGAGATGATTTATTATGGGAACTGACTCACAAAATGAAGAAAGCTGAAATTTCCTACCATACACTGTCAACAGGCTGGAGAACCAGGGAAGCCAGTATTGTGGCTCATTCCACGTCTCAATACCTCAGAACCAGGGAAGCTGATGATACAACTCTAAGTTTGAAGCCAAGGCCCTGAAAACCTGGTGGGGTTGTGGGGGCTGGTACACGTCCTGGAGTCCAAAGGCCAGAGAACCTGGATTTCTTAAGTCCAAGCAAAGGAGTAGAAGGATAGCCCATCTCCAGGAGAGAGAGAGAGTAAATTCACATTTCTTCTGCCTTTTGTTCTATCTAGGATGGCAGTTGATTGGATCCATTCCCACATTAAGGGTTGGTCCTCCCCATGCAGTCCTCTGATTTACAAGCCAATCTCCTGTGGATATAGCCTCACAGATATACCCAGAAACAATGCTTTTTCAGCTATCTAGGTATCCCTTAATCTAGTCAATTTGACCCCTGAAATTAACAATCACATTATGTGAACAAGAAAAGATAATCTGTGTACAGATTTTAGGGTGAGACAAGAAAAAGACTTAGGGTGACAGCCTAAGAAAGCATGATATGTGGAGGTCCTATCAAGTAGAGAACTTAGGTAATGAAGTCTGCAAATTAGAACCAAGAGTCAGACAAAAGAAATAAAAAAGCATGGTATCAGGAGAGCCAAGACATAGAATATTTCAAAGAAGGACTTCTTAAAACTATGTTTGTTGCTACAAGGAAAGGTAGAACTATAAGGCTTTGCTTACCACATTATTTAGACAATATTGATGTGTCTTATCATCTTTACAGGATGTTTCCTGAAAGGAGCATAATTCAAAATAGTGTTGTAAAAAAATGCAAGGCGAGAACATTTGTTGTCAAGAAAGATTTTAGTCTTATTTTGGCTAATTTTTAATTTTTTTAGCAGTCCAATTTTTATTTTTTTATTTTTATAGTTTTAAATTTCTATTTTTATTTTTGATCCAGGGGGTACATGTATAGGTTTGTCACATGGGTGTATTGTATGATGCTGAGGGCTTCTAGTGAGCCTAACACCCAGATAGTGAGCGCAGTTCCCAACAGGAAGATTTTCAGGCCTTGCTGTCCTCTCTGCTTCCCCTTTTTTAGTCCCCCCAGTGACTATTGTTCCTATCTTCATTTCTGTGTGGACTCAAAAATATATACCACTTATAAGAAAGAACATATAATATTTGCTTTTCTGTTTCTGTGTTACTTGGTTTAGGATAACAGTCTCCGTTGCATCTATGTGGCTGAAAAAGACATGGTTTCAGGATTGTGTAGTGTTCCATGGTGCATATGTATCACACTTTCTTTAATTAATCCACTGTGGATAGGCATATGGGTTGATTCCATCTTTTTGCTATTGTGAATATTGTTGCAATGAACATACAAGTGCATGTGTCTTTTGATAGAATAAATGACACATGAAATTGCTGGGTCAAATGATATTTCCATTTTTAATTCCTTGAGAAATCTCTAATCTGCTTTCCACAGTGGCTGAACTAATTTCCATTTCCACCAACAGTGTAAAAGGATATCACTTCCACCACTTCAATTCAACATGGTACTGGAAGTGCTAGCCAGAGAAACTGGGCAAAAGAAGTTATAAAAGGCAACCACATAGGAAACAATGAAGTAAAATTATCTCTCTTTGCTAACAATAGTATTCTATACCTAGAAAACCCTAAAGATTCCACCAAAGACTCACAGACCTGATAAATGATTTTGGGAAAGTCTCGGGATAGAAAAATCAATGTACAAAAATCAATCGCATTCCTGTAACACCAACAACAGCCAAGTTGAAAACCAAATCAAGTGTGCGATCTCATTTACAATAGCCACAGAAAAATAAAATACTTAGAAATATATCTAATCAAGGAGGTCAAAGATCTCTACAAGGATAATTACAAAACACCACTGAAAGAAATCATGGATAACACAAACTAATGGAAAAGCACTCCATACTCATGTGTTGGAAGAATCAATATTATTAAAATGTCCACGCTGCCTAATTTATGGATTCAACACTATCCCCATCAAATTGCCCATGTCATTTTTCACCGAATTAGAAAAAAACTATTCTAAAATGTATATGAAACAAAAAGAAAAGCCCCATTAGCCAAGGCAATCCTAAGCATAAAGAACAAAGCCAGAGTCATCACATTACCTACTTCAAAATATAGCGTAAGGCCTTAGTAAATAAAACAGCATGGTACAGGTACAAAAATAAATGCATAGACCAATGGAGCAAAATAGACTCCTAAAATTAAGCCACATACCTACAACCAACTGACCTTTCACAAACAAAAATAAGTGACTGGAAAAGGTCATCCTATTCAATAAATGGTGCTGGAAAACCCTGATAACCATATGGAGAAGAAGGAAACTGGACCTCTGATATCTCACCATGCACAACAATTAGCCCAAAATGGATTAAAGACTTCTATGTAAGGCCTCAAACTGTAAAAATTCTAGAAGAAAATATTATTCTAAATATTGGACCAGAGAAATAATTTATGACGAAGACCACAATAGTAAATGCAACAAAAAAATAGAAAAATCACAAAAGTAAATGCAACAAAATAAAAAAATAGAAAAATGAGAATTAATTAAACTAAAGAGTTTCTGCAAAGAGAAAGAACTAGTATCAACAAAGTAAGTAGACAACCTACAGAATGAGAGAAAATATTTGCAAATTATGCATTTGACAAAGGACTAGTATGAAGAATCTCTAAATAATTTAAACAAATCAACGGGGGAAAAAAACATTAAAAAGTAGGCAAAAGACATTAACAGACACTTCTTAAAAGAAGACATACCAGCAGCCAATAAACATGGAACTATTCTCAGCATTCACAATTATCAGAGAGATGAAAATCCAAACCTATCTTACACCAGTCAGAATGGCTATGATTAAAAACTAATTAGCTATCTTAAAGGTGAATCTAGATCATGTTGAATATCTAAGAAAATGATCTTATGGAGAAGAAAGTAAAGATTCATGAGATGATAGTGAAAAGCATAGCAAGAACTTATCAAGAATATTGAAGGGCTATAATTTTTAACTTCCTTGCAAGCCAACATGTTAGCCTGACACCACTTTATGAATGCTGGAGAAGACATCAGACTATTAGATCAGAAAAACAAGACTTTACAACTTATGAACAGCAAGTTTAAACTTCAGAGTCATGTCAATTCTTCTTTTCTACCAAATTCTAGAAGGTTAAAAAAAATTGGCCCAGATCGATGCAGAATGCAATGAGTATAACTCACATGTGAGGAAAATTTAGCTTAGAAAGCCTGATTCTTTTATAATAGGCAGTAAGTAAATCTGTCGAATCTTTGTCACAGTGGAAGACAGCTTCATTACACTGTATGGCAAAAATATCTGCCCTGTGCCTCAAAAACAGATATCATCCTACCTTTCAAGATGTTCACTATAGAAATAAACTTGGAAAGATAATAGAGAATAAATGGTGTCGGTGTCTCTATCTGCAATATGCAGTAACATAAGAAATCCATGGAGATTTGTCTTCTAATAGAGTTTGAAGATGACAAGGAGGCATAAGATGGGATTAATCTGTGCAAGAAGAGAAATTTATTCTGTTTTAAAAGATAGGAAGAAAGAGAAAATCTTTGTAGGGGGAGGTAAGTTTATGAATTAGTTGTTTGAATATGTGTTCTGTTTTATCAATGAAGTATGAAATGTGGGCTTTAAAGAAAATGAAAACATATAAATTAATTACAGCAGAAAGTGGGAAGATGACTTTAGTCCAGAAATGATATTATGGAAAGATTATTATTTTGAAGGTATGAATCATTAATTCATGATGGTGCCAATTTATATGGATATATGATTTTCTTCAGAAATCAGTTGCATTCCCAAAAGGCTATTTCACAAGTTGGAGAACACAGAAGGAAAGGAGTCAGTTTAAAGTATTGTATGGAAATCATTACATTGGTGAACTGTAGAATCTAAATTGCAAACAGAGGGAAGTTTTGAAAGAAAGTGACACATTGATTGAGAGAATTCAAAAAAGCCAATGGATAAAGTGTTAATAAGTTTAAAGAACCATTTGATTCAAGTACTAGAACATACAAACTTAAAAGAGAGTTTTCAGCAGGGAAAGGAATGTTTTAATTAATTACTTTAGAGATGACAGAGTTTCTGATAATAAAAAAGCATGACTGTAGAAGTGAGTAAATTAGATGTAGTGAAGTGAGACATCATTTGAATAAGGAAGTCAAGAGGCAAAGATGCTAGATAGGTTTTCATGATGGTTGTTGATATTAGCAATAGCACATGTGAACAGGGAGTCTAATAAAAAAGTGAAAGTTTTCACTGATTGAAGTAAGGTAAACAGGATTTGGTATATGAGAATAATAATGAGATGAGACAGTGACGTAGCATGATGGAACAGAGAGCTTTAAAATTAAGTTAATTCTAACTTAAACTAATTTCTATTCTTGAATATTAGGGTCCCTTATCCCTATTCATAATATTTTAATTGCTTTTTAAATGATTGTATTTTAAACAGGGCTTTCTTAGTTCCAGGTATATAGAAACCGGGAACAAACAAGTCAAGGATAGAGTAAAAACTCCTTGGTATACTTATTTCAAAGTGCAAAATGACTATAGTCATTCTATCAGTGCTTGACTTTGTGGGAAGACTGCATTCTGACTACTGTGTTTAATTCTTGTTGCTGTATTTATAGGAATGACACTGCTACGATTGAAAAGGTCAGGCAAAATGACAGTAACTAATTCAGAAAAGAGATGTCAAGAATTGAAGTTCTAAAGAGGGATTTACCTATAAGCAATTCAAGTAGGTTTAGACAAATACACACACATACACACACACAAACACAAATGCTAGTTAAAACAGTATTTAAAATAAATCAACAAGGTCAACAAAAAAATGGAATTATGTGAGCTAAAGAGTGAACTTCTGTAAAATAAGGAAAGCAAAGGTGAACTATAAGACTAGAAGTTTTCTGTATGTTTTAGAAATAAAATATTTACACTACAGGCACTACTCTTAAGCTATACTTACATACAGGAGAAGAAATAATTACATAATTAATACAAAATAAGAAAAATTAATCATAGTGTTAACTTAGTTTACTATTCTATGCTTATGATAATTATTTTTTGAATGCCTGAAGATGTTGCAGTTTGGGCTTTATAAATAAAGGATCTGTCTATATTGAAGAGACATTTGTAAAACATTGACAAATATTTTCTAATATCATTTGAACTGATTTAGAAAAAGAGCTGAAAGGAGGTTAAAGCAATGTATCTTCAAATTATTCATAGAATCATAATAATTTATCGAGCACTTTCTATGTATCAAGCATTGCACAAGCAATTTATTATCACCTTTAATCATCATATTATCCAGTTAGTACGTTATCATCACCCATTTATAAATAAAGAAATTGAGACATGCATAAATCAAGCTCAAAGTTACATGTTCTTACATGCTGAATTTGATATTTCAACCTGTTTACTAAGCTTGATAACATCTCTTGAATTTTGATGGACACTGAGTATGAATACAGTTTGGCCTCATACCTGAAACATGAACCTGCTAGCCTGGAAAGAAATTATAACAAAACATATTCTGCTAGTGTTCCTTTTCCCATCCAAACAGAAACCACTAATCAATAACGTAGCATGAATTTAAGTACTGGTAAAAATACTAGGCCCAAGCCCAGAATTCACCACAACACAGAGCTCAAGAATCTCTACCAACAGATAGAAGATAGTCCTTGAGTTAGAATCAATTCATTTAACTGTGAGCTCTACAAGGATTATTCTATGCTATCTCTACAATTAAACACAATTCTTAACACACATGTACATATGAGTGTATATATTATCCTTAATCTTCGTGGCCATACTATAGACATAAATGTAATATACACCAAAAATCCAACCATCAATGTGTATTTAAACCATCTATGCAAAAATACTCGTGTAAGACTGGGCGCGGTGGCTCACACCTGTAATCCCAGCACTTTGGGAGGCTGAGGCAGGCTGATCACCTGAGGTCAGGAGCTAGAGATTTAGCGTGGCCAACATGGTGAAACCCTGTCTCTACTAAAAATATAAAAATTAGCCAGGCGTGGTGGCAGGCACCTGTAATTCCAGCTACTCCAAAGGCTGAGGCAGGAAAACCTCTTGAGCCTAGGAGGCAGAGGTTGCAGTGAGCTGAGATTGTGCCACTCCACTCCAGCTTGGGGTGCCAGAGTGAGATTCTGTCTCAAAAAAAGCAAAAAAAAAAAAACCCTGTGTAATAGGTAAGTCCTTGCAACCATAAACTCAGAACTCAGAAGTGGAAAGATTTATTATTTTCCACAACTGGCCGAAATCTGATTCTGAATAAAAATTTTGTTGTATTGAAAGCAAAGCTATTGATCTTAAATAAAATCAGAGTAACCCTACAGTGTTGTGCTCATGTCCCAAGATTTTGCTCAAGGACAAGCAATGGAGAAATAACTCTAGCCTTAGTATATAGTGCTGAAATATCTGATATCTGAAATCTTAGGATTCTCTGGATCTGATCCTATGTACCCTTACATGAGTTACAAGAATTTTGAGTGAGGTTGAGACACCCTGGATTTAGGTTCTAGCTTCTCTGGGACTTGCTGCCTCCTTTCAGGTATTTCTACTTTCCTGGGGCTCTTTAGTGGAAGAGTCCCATTTGGGACTCCCTAAGTAGACCTGTAACTCTGACCTTTCACATCTTTTCCTAGCACACACAGAACATTGTTGTTGCTCCTTCCATCAAACATCCAGAACAAGGTCTTTAGTAAGCTCAGACATTTCTAAAAGAGAACACATAACTTTGATTTCATTTATCTTTTTCTTATTTCCCCTGCTAGATTTTCTAAGGAGAGAAATGAAAAATGCCTGCTTATCAGCTTGTGTCTCTTTTTTCCTTAGGTCTTTCATACAATAAACACAACATATCAAAAGAGGTTGAAAGCAATAGCTACAAGATACAGAAATAAGAGAACATTTGATTTGGCAATTATTCAAATAATCAAAGAATTGAACTATTAGGTTTGAGTGTTATTACTAATTAAACCTGACTAAATTAAACCATATGATTTTCAGAGTCACTTTGAATGATATCTTCTTAATTCCGATGAATAAATAAATAAATAAGCCTAAACAAAGAGAGTGGTTATAATTTATAGCTGGAAGGGACTGTAGAGATTAGACTAACTTCACAAAGTTGGCGCCTGCATCTTCTACCTCTTCCTTTAATAGCTTTTTTTTTTCTGCTAACTCTCACTGCCTTTTAATTACAAAGTCTAGTCTTTATTTTGAGAAAATCAAAATTGTTTTCAAATATTTATTTGTTATTCCTTTGATGTGTTTGTTGAGCAACCCATTTTTTCTTTTATTAATAGTAAATTAAGAATTGAGAAATGCTACCAATTATTGTATGTTGATTTTGTATCCTGAAACTTTGCTGAAGTTATTTATCGGTTCCCGGAGCCTTTGGGCAGAGACTACAGGGTTTTCTAGATATGGAATCGTATAGTCCACAAATAGAGATAATCTGACTTCCTCTTTTCATACTTGGATGCCTATTATTTTTTTCTCTTGCCTAATTGCTTTGTCTAGGACTTCGAGTACTATATTAAAAAGGAATGGTGAGAGTAGGCATCCTTGTCTTGTTCTGGTTCTCAAGGAAAATGCTTTCAGCTTTTGCCCATTCAGTATGATGTTGCCTATGAACTTATCATAAACGGATCTTGTTATTTTGAGAAATGCATAGTTTGTTGAGGATTTTTAACATGAAGAAATGTTGAATGTTTTCAAAGGCCATTTCTGCATCTATTGATATGATCATGTGTTTTTTGCTTTTAGTTCTGTTTACACAGTGAATCACATTTATGATTTGCATCTCAGGGATAAAGCCTACTTGATTGTGGTGAATAAACTTTTTGATGTGGTGCTGGATTCGGTTTCATAGTATTTTGTTGAGGATTTTTCTTTTCTTTTTACTTTCATTTTTTTTTTTTTTTTGAGATGGAGTTTTGCTCTTGCCACCCAGGGGCTGGAGTGCAATGGTGGGATCTCGTCTCATTGTAAACTCCACCTCCCAGGTTCAAGTCATTCTCCTGCCTCAGCCTCTCCAGTAGTTGGGATTACAGCCACCTGCCACTGTACCCAACTAATTTTTGTATTTTTAGTATAGACAGAATTTCACTATGTTGGCCAGGCTGATCTCAAACTCCTGACCTCAGGTGATCAGCCCTCTTCAGCCTCCCAAAGTGCCAGGATTACAGTAGTAAGCCTCCGCACCCGACCAAGTCTTTTCTTTTTTATTGTGCCTCTGCCAGGTTTGGATATCAAAATGATACTGACCTAATAGTAAGGGTTAGGAAGGAGTCCCTCCTCCTTGGTTTTTGGAATAGTTTTAATGGGATTGGCACCAGCTCTTCTATATCTGTTAGAATTTGCCTGTGAATCCATCTGCTCCAGGGATTTTTCTGGTTGGTAGGCTTTTTTTTAACTGCTTATTCAATTTCAGAACTGATTATTTATCTGTTCATTATTTCAATTTATTTCTGGTTCAATCTTAGGAGGTTGTATGATTACAGGATTTTTTTTCATTTCTTTTATGTTTGCTAGTTTGTGTTCATAGAAGGGTTAATAATAGTCTCTGAGAGTTTTTATATTTCTGTGGGATTGGTAGTAATGTCTCCCTTGACATTTCTAATTGTGTTTATTTGGATCTTTACTCTTTTTATATTTATTAATCTAGCTAGTTGTCTTTCAATCTTGTCAATTCTTTTGAAGAACCATTTCTATATACCAATAACATCCAAGCTGAGCACCAAATCAAGAATTCATCTGCATTCACAATAGCTACAAGAATAATGAAGTACCTAAGAACACAGCTATCCAGGAAGGCAAAAGATCTCTACAATGAGAATTTCAAAACACTGCTGAAAGAAATCAGAGATGAAATAGACAAATGGAAAAATATTCCATTCTCATTAATAGGAACAATCAATATTATTAAAATGGCCATATTGTCCAAAGCAATTTATGAATTCAATGTTATTTCTATCAAACTGTCAACATCATTTTTCACAGAATTGGAAAAAAATCTTCTAAAATTCACATAGAGCCAAAAAAGAGACTAAATAGCCAAGGTAAAAGAACAAAACCTAAGGCATCACACTACCTGACTTCAGATCATATTACAAAGCTATAGTAACAAAAACAGCAAACTGGTACAAAAACAGACAGATAGAACTAATGAGTTAGAGAACTCAGAAATAAAGCTGCACTCCTACAATCATTTGATTTTTGACAAAGTCAACAATAACAAGCAATGAGGAAAAGGACTTGCTATTCAATAAATGATGCTGGAGTAACTGGCTAATTATATGTAGAAGAATGCAACTTCTTCACGAAAAAATAACTCAAGATAGATTAAAGACTTAAATGTAAGACCTAAAGTTATAAAAAATTCTAGAAGAAAACTTAGCCATTCTCAAAATAGACCTGAGCAAAGATTTCATGACAAAGTTTCCTAAAGCAATAGCAACAAAAACAAAAGTAGACAAATGGAACTTAATTAAACAAAAGAGCTGTTGCACAGGAAAAGAAGATATCAACAGAGTAAACAAACAACCGACAGAGTGGAAAAAAAAATTGCAAACTATGCATCTGACAAAGGTCTAATATCCAGAATGTATAAGAAACTTAAATAAATTCACAACAAAAAGAGCACCACTTGAAAATGGGCACAGGACATGAACAGATACTTCTCAAAATAAGACATATACATGGCCAACAAGCATATAAAAACTCTCAACATCATTAATCATTAGAGAAATTCAAGTCAAAACCACAATGAGATATTATCTCACACCAGTCAGAAATGGCTATGATACAAAGTCAAAAAATAGCCTGTGTTGGTGAGTTTGTGGAGAAAAGGCAACACTTATACACTGTTGAGGGGGAGTATAAATTAGTTCATTCATTGAGGAAGATGGTGTTGTGATTCCTTAAAGACATAAAGATAGAAATAACATTGGGTATATACCCAACAATCCCAATCCTGGGTATATACCCAAAGGAATATAAAGTATTCTTTTATAAAAACACATGCACACATGTGTTTATTGCAGCACTATTCACAATAGCAAAGACATGGAATCATCAACCTAAATGCCCATCAATGATAGACTGGATAAAGAAAATATACACCACAGAATACTATGCAGCCATAAAAGGGAATAAGATCATGTCATTTGCAGGGACATGGATGGAGCTGGGGACCATTATCCTTAGTAAACTAACACAGGAATAGAAAACAAATATCACGTGTTTTTACTTATAAGTGGGAGCTAAATGATGAGAACACACGAAAACATAGAGGGGGATAACACACAATGGGGATTTTCAGAGTGTAAAGGGTAGAAGAAGGTAGAGGATAAGGAAGAGTAACTAATGGGTACTAGGCTTAATATCTGGGTGATGAAATATTCTGTACAATAAACAACAATGACACAAGTTTGCCTAGGTTCCATACCTGAACTTGAATTTATCTATTGAATTAATCAACGTGTTGGCATTAAGAGCAATTTTCCCCCTGTTTAGAAATTCACATTCTGGGTGGGAAATATTTTCCACTGTCATCTTTATTTTACAGCTACAAGAGAATATCAGTTCCCACACCATCCTGTGTAGAAGATAAGTTGACACTCCTTGTATTGAGAAAAACATCTGGAAATCGTTGTGAGACTATTAGTTAATCATTTGAAGATCACTGGTAGGAAAAGTGGAGAATGCTTTTTATTACCAAACTTACCATACTGTGCAAACCTATGGGGGCAATGGAAAAAAATCTTTGTAATGAGAAACAGGTTGTATTATTACTATAGGATTATGTAAGTATTCAATTGAGCATGCCTATAAATAAGGAAGCAAGTATTCTTTTCTTTCTTCTCTCTTTCTCTCTCTGTATCAACGTCAACTTGTCAAAAACTAAATATAAACATGACCAATTAAAGGTAAGAAAATTTGTATACTACGATACCTTTGCTCAAATTAAACAATGTTCAGCCAATATTCTTATGATGTTAAGGTTGAATTCAGTTATCAAAATGGCAACACTACAAATTCAACTGGTAGTGGTAAGCTTAAATGTAATAAAATATGTCTGATAGTTTCCTGCTATGAATTATATAGAATAGCTCAATGTGTTTCTTCATACTATTTTTCTATTATATCTATTTATTTCAGTCATTTTGACAGTTAATGAGACACTGCCTGAAATAATATGATTGTTGAGGTTTTCTAGTTTTGTCAATGACTCAAAATCATAACCTTCGATCTTTTGATAATGAGGGCTTTAATTATTTTACATTGGATGTTTTGTTAAACTTTAAAACCTACTATCAGAGTTGCAGCTATCTAATCTAAGTAGGTCAAAGCAAAAATAACAGTCATACACACAATGCAACGGTTTGCTTTGTAACTACAAGTACGTCAGTCATTCTATAATTGAGGGTTTCTAGATTCATTAGAATTATTTCTACATAAATCTTAAGAAGTACAAGTAATGTAAGCAAATGTGATAAGTGGAAAATTGCTTCACTTAACAAGATTGGAAAATAAAGCTTTTGATTTATAGGTGGTTTATTTAGTAAAGCAATAAAATCCTCAACAACTAAATCTTCTGACGTTGTGAACACTTGGAAATGTTTGCTCAGAACTAAAATCTACCTATTCCACACATTTTAAACTAGAATTCGTTTATCATCATAATTTTTTTTCTAGGGGAATATATTTTTTAACATACAGAACATGCTAATGCATATTTCTAATATGCCTAAAACTGGCAAACTAGAAAATGGCAAATGCGTCAAGTTTAAAAATCAGCCAAGTATTTATTAAACTGAACTACAAAGAATAGAATGATTAGCATAGTAATTATTTTATAATCTTCAGATATTTGAGGGCCAAATAATTGTACAAAAACTACTTTATTGTAACTATCATATTTATTTTTTGTTACTAGAAGTATATTCAGTGAGAAGTAAATCAGAATAATTGCTTTGGGAGATATAGACATTTTTGCTTAACAATGATTTAGAGAGGCAACCAATGAGAGATAAAGCTTCTTCTGTCTACTGATGTTATAACCCACTGAAGACCCATATACATGCCATAGATATATTATGTATATGTTTGTGTGTGTACACTCACACACACCTAAACACATACATCTCTCATCATTAACCGGGGAAGATCAAAATAAAAAGTGTTTATCTTCCTCCATTCAATTATCAGGCTTTATTTTTAGCTGTGTTCTTTTTACTTCTAATCTGTTTTTGACCTAATTTCATCTTCTTTAAATATTATCAGGAGAAGCAAACAAATTCTACTGTACCCCAGGCTTGCTATCCTCTTTGGCACTGCCCTGAATGTCATATCTCTTGTATGCTGGAGTGCTATGGCTTAGCCAAAGTTCTTCCTAACCTTCCTTCAAATATGTTAAGGCATATAAAAATGGTATAACTTCTCCCTCTGGAAGTGTGCAATTTTATTATCATATAATTAGTTCATTGTCTGGCTTTTAGGAGCTCAATTCTCCTGTTCTTCTTCTGGCTATGTCTCTGAATACCAATGACATAATCCCTCCCAGGTACATTATTTCAACCATCCAAATGATGAGGTCCTTAGGACCTAAATCTTGAGTTCCAGTCTCTTATTTCTAATGATTTTTATAATGTACTCAGTAGGATGTTATGGGTACTTGAAATACAACTCTTCCTCATCTAGCCATGTCCCTTTTCCTTCCAGTTATGATCTTCCTCTTATTATTTCTAAATTAATAAATAGAACCACATAGTGCCCAGTTGACAAAGTAGCAAGGTTTGGTTATATTCTTTACTACCTTTTGCCCTTTATTATCTACATATTATCAGTTTTTCAACATCTTCTAATTCTTTATCAGAAGTTTTAAAAAATCTCATCTATTCTCCTCCATTGCCAGTATCATGATCATTGGTTAAAGTATGAAAATAACCTAATATTTGTCACTTTGACAACGGTTTCTCTTTCCATTTGTGGTCAGAATGGTAGTTTCAAAACACAAATATGATCATTGACCTTAAAGTATTTTATGTAATCCATGGAATATATTCCAGGTTTCTTATAATATTAAATGGTTGTGAGTGTTCTGGGCCATCAATTATAAATTCAAATATGTGATTTTTAAATTTTCCTATAATAAATTATCTGTCAATATGAACAATATTGCCCTTCACCTTAGCCTAATTACTGTTTAAACTCTATCAAACTCAGCCATATTTGTATATAAACTTGGTCAATCAAGGAGTTAAACTCTATGAATACTGTATATGTATTTCTAAAAAAAAAATGCAGGAAGAACAAAGTCACCCACCGTATGTTGACTTTCACTTTTAGTAAAAATTCAAATAAAATTTTCTTTCAAATCCATAAATCCAAATAGGGTTAAGTTTTATTTTGTATAAAAAATGTAAAAACACTTCTAATAGCTAGACATAGTAAATGTGTATAGCCATAAGCACAGATGTTAAAAGGTTTGGGAGTTTATATTTATTAAGTAAATTTGTAACCACTACATAGTTCCATCTTGTGCTTGAGGAAAAATATTTTCTTTAGTAGCCAAGTGATATGGTTTGGCTCTGTGTTTCCACCCAAATGTCATCTCAAATTGTAATCTCCACAATCCCTATTAAATAGTCCAGAAATATATAAAATGTAACAAATATATACATAAATGCATATATAATGTATAAATAGTTTAGAAAAGTACAATATATAGCATATACTGAAATAAATATAGCACTCAGTCTTGAAAATTACTGGAAGTTTGCTTGGGGAAGTGGGCTTTAGAAGGGTTGTAGCAGCTTGACAGTTATTGTGAAGTGGTGGAAGGAAGATTATCTGAAATTGGATAGAAAGTTGTAATATCATATATAGATGAGTATGCTCATAACACACATGGTAGACTGAGACACCTGCAAATTTTTGAGGTGTATGTATGTGCTTTGCACATACAATTTTCTGCATGCTTTTAGTATTTATTATCAACAAAATCATGTGCAAGCAAACACAAAATCTGTATTTTCTCAAATAGTTCCTTAACATATTAATCTTATTGGAAAATATATCCATTTTCAAAACAAGCATTATGGTAGAATTAACTAAAGGCAGTGAGAAAATATGGTGACTTTGGCAATGGAAGGAAGAAATGAAAATGAATGTTGCAAAGGTGTCAGGAGAATAAGAAAGTCTTTAGAACCAAATGTGACCAAATTAAAAGTATGTGATTGATAAAGTCTCAAAATAACATATCTAGAGGAATTTGTGTTCTGTCAAAAATCGAAACTTAAATTATAGAAACCAAGCTCTAGAGATTGTGAAAGACAGGGAAGAATATGTACAAAGGCTGTATCAAAGTTCTTTCCATGTGACTTAAAATGCCATTTCAATCTAGTACCCTACTGTAACTACAATTAAAACCATTCTTACAACAGGAAAATGCTTGTATTAAGAATATTCAAGTTTTTTCCCAATTTTTAAAGAAGTTTTTGTGAGAATATTTTGTCTTTTACTTTCTCATTCTGTGTCAGAAGTGCTAAATATTGACAAATTCAGAATATCTTATTTAGCAGGAAAAGCTACCTTCAAGTTTTTTCTGATTCTGTTCCTGGATCCATTTGAACAGGAATATAATGCATTAACCTTCCCACATTTAGGACTCTGTTCATTTCTACTTTAATATGGTTAAAACATTTCATCTAAGTGGATAAAATGTACATAGAATTACAGGTATTGTGTTCTGGAAGAAACAGGAGTCACTGAATCTTCTGGAGAAAAAGTTTCCTTTAGACAAAAACCAATGCAAGAACATTTACTTTTAGTTTCCCATAGGAAGTTACTTATCTGGTAATGTGTAGCATGGAAAAGAGAAACAGAATGAGATTGACAAACATTATATGACAAATTTGACTGAGTCAATTTCTCAAGAACATATTTTGAGTTTTAAGAAAGACAGGGAAATATCAGACATCCATCATAAGTTAATAAAGTCTTTTATTCTTTTTGCTAAAATATCTTCTTTAATAAATGTCAATTAAACCATCAAAGCTAAGGGCACTTACAGTGTCCATTGCACCTTCTGCCACCGCCACCAGAACAGGTGCTGGTAACCATGGCTGAGAGCCCTGTGAGCAGTTGACATCACAAGATTCTGTGCAGACAACCCAGTACCCACCCAGAGTGGAGTAGACTCACTTGGTGGCTACACCCAGAATAGAGACGTCAAGGGAACATTCCTTGGGAAAAAAGAAGCTGAACAATAGCCTTCAGCCCTAGACCTTTTTTCTGACAGAGCCTACCCAAATAAGAAGGAACCAGAAAACAAATCCTGGTAATATGACAAAACAAGGCTCTTCAATACCCCCACAAAGTCATACTATTTCATCAGCAATTGATCCAAACTAAGAATAAATCCCTGATTTAACTGAAAAAGAATTCAGGAGGTTAATTATTAGGCTAATTAAGAAGACACCAGAGAAAGGGGAAGCCCAATGCAAGGAAATCCAAAAAAATGATACAAGAAGTGAAGGGAGAAGTATACATGGATACAGATAGCTTAAAGAAGAAAACTATCAAAATTTTAGAAAATTTTGGACACACTTTTAGAAATGTGAAATGCTCTGGAAAGTCTCAGCAATAGAATTGAACAAGCAGAACAAAGAAATTTAGAGCTCAAAGACAAGGTCTTCAAGTTAACCCAATCCAACAAAGACATAGGAAAAAGAATAAGAAAATATGAACAAAGCCTCCAAGACATCTGGGATTATGTTAAATGGCAAAACCTAAGAATAATTGGTGTATTCAAGGAAGAAGAGAATTCTAAAAGCCTGGAAAACATATTTAGGGGAACAATCAAGGACAATTTCACCAACCTTGCTAGGGACATAGATATCGAAATTGAAAAAGCAAAAATAATACGTGAGAAATACATGGGAAACAGATCTTTACCTAGCCACACTGTCATCAGGTTAATGAAAGTCAAGACAAAGGAAAGAATCTTAAGAGCTGTGAGACAGAAGCACCAGGTAACTTATAAAGGAAAACTTATTAGACTAACAGCAGATTTCTCAGCAGAAGCCCTACAATCTACAAGGGATTGGCGATCTATCTTCAGCCTCCTCAAACAAAACAATTATCAGCCAAGAATGCTGTATCTGGTGAAACTAAACATCCTATATAAAGAAAAGATACAGTCATTTTCAGGAAAACAAATGCCGAGAAAATTCGCCATTAGCAAACTGCTAAAAGGAACTCTAAATCTTGAAACAAATCCTGAAAACACATCAAAACAGAAACTCTTTAAATCACAAAGCACCCAGGACCTATAAAATAAAAACACAAGTTAAAAAGTAAAAACAAAAAATGAAAGTACACAGACAACAAAGAGCATGATGAAAGCAACGGTACCTCACCTCTCAATACTAACATTGAATGTAAATGGCATATATGCTCCACTTAAAAGATACAGAACCACAGAATGGATAAAAACGCACAATCAACTATCTTCTGCCATCAGGAGACTCACCTAACTCATAAGGATTCATACAAGCTTAAAATAAAGGTGTGAAAAAAGGCATTTCATGCAAAGGGACACCAAAAGCAAACAGGAGTAGCTACTATATGAGACAAAACAAACGTTAAAGAAACAGTGGTTAAAAGAGACAAACAGGAACAGTATGTGGTGGTAGAAGGCCTTGTCCAACGGGAAAATATCACAATCCTAAACATATATGCATCTAACACTGGAGCTTCCAAATCAATAAAACAATTACTCATAGACCCAAGAAATGAGAGAGACAGCAATACAATAAAAGTGAGGGACTTCAATACTCCCTTGACTGCAATAGATGGGTCATCAGGACAGAAAGTCTACAAAGATACAATGGATTTAAACTTTACCTTGGAAGAAATGTACTTAACAGACATATACAGAACATTTCATCCAACAATCATAGAATACACATACATTCAAGAGCACATAAAACTTTCCCCAAGTTAGATCATATGATAGGCCATAAAATGAGTCTCAATAAAGTTAAGAAAACTGAAATTATATCAAGCACTCTCTCAGACCACAGTGAAATAAAATTGGAAATTGACTCCAGAAGGAACCTTCAAAACCTATGCAAATACATGAAAATTAAATAACCTGTATTGGGTCAAAAATGAAGTGGAGGTGGAAATATAAAAATTCTTCAAACTGAACGACAGTAATGACAGAACATATAAAAACCTCTGGAATACAGCAAAGGCAGTGCTAAGAAAAAAGGGCATAGCCCCAAATGCCTACATCAAAAAGTCTGAGGGAGCACAAACAGACAATCTAAGGTCATACCTCAAGGAACAAGAGAAACAAGAACAAACTAAACCCAAACCCAGCAGAAAAAAGGAAATAACAAAGATCAAAGCACAACTAAATGAAATTGAAACAAAAAAAGAAATTGCAAAAGATACATGAAACAAAAAGCTGGTAAATAAAATTGATCGTCTATTAGCATAATTAACCAAGAAAAGAAGAGAGAAAATCCAAATAACCTCACTAAGAAACAAAACAGGAGATACTACAACTGATACCACTGAAATACAAAATATCATTCAAGGCTACTATGAGCACCTTTATGCACATAAACCAGAAAACCTAGAAGAAATGGATAAACAACCCTTCTAGCTTACATCAGGAGGAATCTGATACCCTGAACAGACCAATAACAAGCATCAAGATTGAAATGGTAATTTAAAAATTACCAACAAAACCAAAGTGCAGGACCAGATGGATTCACAGCAGAATTTTATCAGACAGTCAAAAAAGAATTGGTGTCAATACTTTTGATACTACCACAAGATAGAGAAAGAAGGAACCCTCCCTAACTCATTCTATGAAGCCAGCATCACCCTAATACCAAAACCAGGAAAGGACAAAACCAAAAAAAAAAAAAAAAAAAAAAAAAAACTACAGGCTAATATCCTTGTTGAACATAGATGCTAAATTCCTTAATGAAATACTAGCTAACTAAATCCAAAAACATATCAAAAAGATAATCCACCATAGTCAAGTGGGTTTCATACCAGGAATGAAGGGATTGTTTAACATATGCAAGTCAGTAAATGTGATATACCACAAAAACAGAATTAAAAACAAAAATCGCATGATCATCTCAATAGATGCAAAAACTCTCAGCAAAATTGGCATACAAGGGATATACCTTAATGTAATAAAAGCCATCTATGACGAACCCACAGCCAACTTAATACTGAATGGGGAAGAGTTGAAAACATTCCCTCTGAGAACTGGAACAAGACAAGGATGCCCACTCTCACCACTCCTCTTCAATATAGTACTGGAAGTTCTAGTCAGAGCAATCAGACAAGAGAAAGAAATACAATACATCTAAATTGATAAAGAGGAAGTCAAACTGTCACTGTTTGTTGGTGATATCATCATTTACCTTGAAAACCCTAAGACTCCTCTAGGAAGCTCCTAGATGTGATAAAAGAATTCAGCAAAGTTTCCAGATACAAGATTTATGTACACAAAATCAGTAGCTCTTCTGTACACCAACAGTGATCAAACAGAGAATCAAATCAAGAAATCAACCCCTTTTACAATAGCTGTACAAAGAAAAAAATAATGTACTTAGGAATACATCTAACAAAAGTCAAAAGACCTCTCATGGAAAACTGCCAAACACTGCTGAAAGAAATCATAGACAAAACAAACAAATGGAAATACATTCCGTGATCATGGATGGGTAGAATCAATATTGTGAAAATGACCATACTGCCAAAAGCTATCTACAAATTCAATGCAATCCCCACCAGAATACCACCACAATTCTTCACAGAATTAGAAAAAAAATTCCAAAATTCATATAAAAAAATTGCCTAGATAGCCAAAGCAAGAATAAGCAAAAATAACAAATCTGGAGGGATAACATAGGGAGAAATGCCAGATATAGGTGACAGGGGATGGAGGCAGCAAATCACATTGCCATGTATGTACCTATGCAACAATTCTGTATGATCTGCACATGTACCCTAGAACCTAAAGTACAATATATAGATAGAGTGATAGTTGATAGATAGACAGATAGATAGATAGATAGAATTAAAAAAAATAAAGTTCATCAGGAAAATGTTAAAAAAAATAAAGTTCATCAGGAAAATGCTTTAAAAACATTATGAGCATTTACTTACTGTGAAAAGTCATATCTGACTATCTGTCTCTATTTCAATGTGATCTTCAAAATTTTTTCTCAGAATATAAAAAAATCACTTACTAGTGGATTTGTTAATGCACTTGAGATTTGGGCAGTAGGGCTAACTGGATGGAGCTGTGTTTGCTTCAGAGATATCTGAGAAACATATCTTTAATCACAATTATATAGCAAAAGTGACAGTAAATACTTCAAATGAGTTTAATCATCATCTTAAATGTTCTCAAAGTAGTTCCTTCACTTATTAAATTAATCCCATGGATTCAGAATTTATGATAACCGTTATGACTTGACTGGGTTAGAGTCTCTTGTACTTTTAGTTTAAAAAAAATTTAATAAATCAAAGCATATGGTAAAAAACAGAAAAGAAAGAAACTGTGATTGAATACTGTGATGGAATACTATATAGCCATAAAAAGAATGAATTAGCAGCATTTGCAGTGACCTGGATGAGATTGAAGACTCTTATTCTAAGTGGTGTGACTCAGGAATGGAAAACCAAACATCATATTTTCTCACAGATATGTGGGAGCTAAGCTATGAGGATGCAAAAGCGTAAGAATGACACAATGGACTTTGGGGACTTGAGGGGAAGAGTAGGGGGGAGTCAAGGGTTAAAAGACTGCAAATATGGTACAGTGTATACTGCTCTGGTAATGGGTGCACCAAAATCTCACAAATCACCGCTAAAGAACTTACTCATGTGACCAAATGCCACTTGTACTTCAATACCCCAATAACTTATAAAAATAAAATAAAGCACCAAAAATATATTCAAAAATAATTATTATAAATGTTATTGACAGCCGCAACTTATGTATTCTGAGAGCAAAGCAGTATTTTTATGTAGGAAATTATGAAAACTGGCAGATTTAACTGAAGCAAATGAAGACTAATACAAGAATCAAAAAATTTTAATTTGTTGTAACAAATAACTCACAAACATGCATATGAATCCTCAAATCCCATACGAAACCCAGCATGACATATCCAGTGTGCTTAAACTCCAGCACTGTATTTTTAGTGCCTTCAGTAATCAACTAGGGAAATTCTCTGATCGGGTCTGATTTTGCTCATGACATTTTTCCAGGAAAGCCAGTGAAATTCACCTGTATTTCAGTTTTTAATGCTACACAAAGGTGCCTTCATTCATTTATTCATGAAAGCTATGGATCTTGATTTTTTATAGCAATAATCAGGCATTTATTCTCTGTTCTAATTTATCTTTTATTTGAATATTTCACTTGCCAGCATTGATCTTCTGGCATATATATATACACACATAAAAAAATATATACATAAATAAATTTTAAACCCTATCACTAGAGAATACCAAACGAGACCACAGAACCCATAACTATTATGTTTAGTTATACAAAGGCAAATTTCTGCTCTTGTAAAACTTAGTAAAGCTTTCAGCAGGCAGATTTACATGTCTAAATCCCTTGGCAATGTAGTTAAACTGCCACTATAGTTATTAGAAATGAACTAAGGCATATACTTATCAGATCATGTTAAATTCTTTTATACTGATAGTCTTTCTCAGCAAAGGCTTAGTTTCAAACTACTGTAAATTGAACATAAAATATATATGCTGGTGTATTAAGGTAATGACAAAATGAGAGAAATACACAAAGAAACACTTCTCATAGGCTGAAAAATATCATGGATGATAAGTACTCTTTTTAATTGAAATGCATTTTTCCTGACACCATAAGTTTTTTTTTATGACTTTTTAAAACCTCATGCCATTTTGTAGGAAAAGGTCAAATTTCACTGTTGGGAAACTATTGCTAACTCATATATTGACAATGTTTCAAATTATTTTGTACACAATGTTGGAATTAGAGTTTATTATAAGTCACTAAGTGACAGGAGGGAACTCACCCTAGATATCAGAGCTACATCAAAAAAAAATAATTATAATGTTATATATTTAAAATCTGAGAAATAATGCGTGGCATCCAACTCTGAGTTCCACATAATGAAAGTTAGCATATCCGATTTTGAAAGTAACTGCTGATATTTACTCTCATGATGATTGTTTTTTGTTCCTCAAATAGTTAAGAATTAGTCCAAGTAACAACCTTTTAAAAATCTCAACTCTAATACTTTACATGAATACGAAGAGTTAGGTCACGTTATGTTATTGTCTATCTCATATTTATACTGGATTTCTGATTAATTCAGTTCTATTCTGTGGTATACTAAGCATTTTTATAAACTCCCAAGTAGAAATAAAAAAAAACTAGTACTATTTGAGGCTGGAAAAAAATGTTTGAATAGAACCTGAAACATAATCTGCAAACCACAGTTCCTCTTCATTTTATGTATATTTCAAGGAAAATTTAATTCAGATGTCTTTGATTAATGTACACTTAGCTCATGAAACTTGTTATGCAAGACTTCTTTGATTTCCAGGAAGCCATTTTCTTTGCAAGACATTTTCCTCTGTATGAGGAAATTTAGTTCCGCCTATACTACAAGTACAGGTTTGTTACATAGGTAAACTTCTGTCATGGGGGTTTGTAGTACAGATTATTTCATCACCCAGGTATTAAACCTAATACCCATTAGTTAATTTTCCCGATCTTCTCCCTCCTCCCACCCTCTCCTCTCTGAAAGGCCCCAGTGTGTGTTATTCCTCTTTATGATGCTTTTAAAAATGTATCTGAGTTCACATTTTTATTTGATGACAGTTTTTAAAGCAAACTATGTTCCTTGGCCTTTGTAAACAAGTGAGAAAAAAAAACTGATACACTAGAAGTGACTTAATCAAATCTCCAAATTAGAAAAATAATTTGTGAATTTACATTACACTGAACCATACAATCTTTGACTATAAAATGTCTAACATGTTAAAAACAGTACTGGAAAGAAACTGAACCAAAAATCAAGGGATCTGGCTTCTAACCTCAATTCTGCCACACACTTTCTGGATGATTTTAGAAAAACTGTATTGTTTCCTTTATCTTTATCTATAAAATGAAAAAGTTAGATAAAATATCTTCCCCACAAACAATTCTTGAAGATCTAATTTCTGAATTCTGTATACGTTATATCAATAGTAGAAAATATATATGTATTTCAAAAAAATCAACTTTACCTCAAGTAATGTTCTTAATTCACTTAAATGTATACTTAGCTCATCAAACTTAAGTAAGGTTATAGCAAAATACATATTGATCAAAATTCAGAAATCCAAAGTCTTACAAATATGTTTTCCTTAATATTTCCATTAACTAATTTTATTTTTTTAATTATTAATTTTTGTGAGTACATAGGTGTATGTTTTATGAGTTACATGAGATATGAAAAAGAGACAGAAAATATTACACAGGTTGAATTACGGATTATTAAGATTTTTTCCACAATAGATTATGGTGTTTTTACATAATTGTCTACAGCTATAATGTCAATTATGTTCACATGGCAATAATATAAGAAAGATGACCCTAAGACATTGAAAACTTTGGCATTATGTTATTCATCACGACAGGCTGTGTTATGCTGCAGTACAAAACAGTCTCCATATCTCAGTAACTTCAAACAACCATAGGATATTTTTTTCTCACATTACATGTCCTTGTAGGTTTTCCTGGGGGCTGTGATCCATATCATTACTCAGGGGATTTTTTTTTCCAAGGTTTATTTTGCAAGGATAACATCAGTCAGCTGGAGAGAGATGGCAAATTGTTCATTTGTTCTCAGATTAGTGACCAAAGCAAGGCACCGAGTTACTCAAAACTTCAAAAGGGTAAGGAAGCACAAGTATTATCATGTGCCAAAAAAGTAAATCAGCAATAACTGGGAGACACTATGAATGACCTCTACCGTCACACATAAGCCAAATTTAAGTGATACTTAGTGGAGCAGTCTAATTAAGAAAAAAAAGTTGGCTAAGTAATCTTAGAAGTAATTTTTGAAATGAAAAAGTGATTTTTTTCCAATTGAAATACCATACCATATAATGATATATAATAGCGCACCATCTAATTAGATATTCTTTACATTTATTTATTCAAAATGTATCTTTCAATTAGTACATTCAAATATGTAATTTTTTATGATCCTTAATGTTAAAAATTATTTTTAAAAATTTTTTATAAATCTTTTTTTACTTGATAGTAACATAAAAACGTTTAGAAAATCTTACTACTATTTTAAATAATAGTTAATATTACATATTTATTATATGTATTAAATGTACTCTATGCCAACAATCAATACACATTTTTCTGTCTTTATACCCCAAATTAAACAATTTACTCATATTGTCTTTACTCACATATCTTAAAACTGTTGTTTTATTGCTATTCTATACCTATCAACTTCAGACATCACCCATCAGAGTCTTCGTTTCATATACAAAAAATTGCTTACCCATTTATCTTTTCCTCAAATCCTTCCTAATACACTTATAGCTCAATTTCCAGTATGCCCTTTGTAACTTTAAATAATATACTTATATTTTAATTTTTTGATACATGGAAAACAGTCACAATCTTTTGACTTCTCTTATCATAAAATAAGGTTTTCTTGCACCTGTCTTTTTCTCAGCTCACCTCTCTTATCTCTTCCACCTTGGTACTTATATGCATACTTTTATTTTCCATTGCAAGATGAAAACATTAATATTTTGTTTTTATCAGAGATAAGCCTTCCATGTTGTGTTGTTTATTATATATAAACATCAGCAGTATTTATATTGTTTTCACTATTTAAATTCTATTTACTGGGGAACTTAGTAGTATAATTTTATTATATTTTTTATGGTTTATAAAGTATTGGTTTGGGGGCCTATAGTGGATTATTCAGAAGTTATCTAATTATTAGAACATGGAGCATTCTAAAATGAGCTCATTTAGTCTGTTGAATTTTTTGGGAGGATCGAAGGGCTACCTAGAATATCATTCATTTGTTTGTGGTGGAAAGAAGGATCCTGAATCAATGGCATGTGAACCAGTGGTATAAGTGATATGAATATGACTTCAAAGGTATTTCCTCTGCATATTTTATTGCTTTCTCTTCTATGCTCCATAATGCATATAGACCCATGGTAAAACACCATTTATTAAATTGAAATTAGAGCATCTCTACTAAACTGCAAATGCCTTGAAGACAGGCAGCACATCATACACATCTCGGTAACTCTAGAACCTAACCTCAAATTGAAAGATACTTGGGGGGAGGATCCAAGATGGTGGATTAGACACAACTTCAGCACACAACACCCAGAGAGAGAGACCCAGAAACCCAGAGATCTCCTAACTCTAACCGAGATACCAGGTGCATTTAAACAGGTCTGGTCCAAAGGTGAGCAAAGCCCACTCAGGGCAGACCCAGGTGGGGATGGGTGCTGCTTCACCCAGAAACTGCATCTGACTGGCGAGTCGGAGGCTCCACCTCTGGCACTCCAGTCCTGATACAGCACTTCCCCCAAAGCCTCAGCAATGCACAGAACAGGGGTCTTTGCCAGTCAAGTGCCGGGAGTTACAAGTGCAGAGTTGAATAAGAGTCTGCAGACTGAGCTATCACCCCCTTCCCCCTCCTGGAGAGAGAGGGAGCTGTAAGCAGGAACAACTGGGTGGCCCCTACCCCATGACCAGAAAGAGAGAAAGCTGAAAGGGAGAGACTGCCAGGTGCAGCTGGGAGCGTCCCCCACAAACCCCAGAGGGCTGAAGCTCTGACTCTACTGGGTTTTGTAGCCAGTGCCACAGTCTGCAATCAACCCTGAATGATCCAGCCCGGTGGAGGAAGGGCACAACCCACCACTAGAGAGGTGGGACTGGGCTACATGTTTTAACAAAAAACACAGGAAGCCTACATCGCAATGGAACAGTGTTCTTAACAACCCAGCAGTGCTTACAGGTCAGTGGGAGAGGTGGGCCTAATCTCCCAGCATAAACAAAAAAGACACAGGAAGCTTCCCTAGTAACCTGAAGGAGTCCCTAGAAATCAAGTAGCGCCCCCACAAGCAGACAAGTGACCTCATCAAGCAGCTCGCTGACACCACAGCCAGGAAAATCCACAAAGACGGGAAAAAACCAGCACAAAAAAAGGTGAAACCATCAAAGACCAGAACACTTATCCTTCAAGGGATCACAACTCCTTAACAACATAGGATCACAACTTGACCAAGAAGGAATGTGAAGAATTGACAGAAACAGGATTCAGAAGGTGGATAATAACAAACTTTTCAGAGCTAAAGGAACACATTCTAACTCAATG
>CAUYNB010066597.1:0-24454 GCA_963574225.1 Lagothrix lagotricha | reverse complement strand
TGTTGGTCTGCCTTGCTAGGTTGGGGAAGTTCTCCTGGATAATATCCTGAAGAGAGTTTTCCAGCTTGGATTCATTCTCCCCGTCATCTTCTGGTACACTGATCAAGCGTAGATTAGGTCTTTTCACGTAATCCCATATTTCTTGAAGGCTTTGTTCATTTCTTTTCACTCTTTGTTCTCTTTTCTCACCTTCTCATTTTATTTCATTGAGTTGATCTTCAGTCTCTGATATCCTTTCTTCTGCTTGATCTATTCAGCTATTGAAACTTGTGTATGCTTCTTGAAGTTCTTGTGCTGTATTTTTCAGCTTCATCAAGTCGTTTATGTTCTTCTCTAAGCTGGTTATTCTAGTTAGTATTTCTTCTAGCCTTTTTGCAAGGTTTTTAGTTTCTTTGCATTGGGATAGAACGTGCTCCTTTAACTCAGAGAAGTTTATTATTAACCACCTCTGAAGCCTGCTTCTGTTGATTCATCAAATTCGTTCCCCTGTCCAGCTTTGTTCCCTTGCTGGTGAGGAGTTGTGATCTCATGGTGGGGAAGAAGCGTTGTGGTTGATGCTTTCATTCTTCTTGCACTGGTTTCTTCCCATCTCCTTGGATTTATATAGTTTTGATCTCAGGTAGCTGCTTGTGGAGGCGGCCTTTCCTTTGTCTGCCTGTATAGGCGCTGCTGGGCTGCCACGGATTCAGTGGAGCTGCTGCATCTTTTATTTACTCAGGAAAATTAGGCCGGCTTCTGCAATGGTGGTTTCCCTTCCCCCCATGGAGCTCGATCATTCCTGGTTGCTCTCTAACTGATGTTCTGGGTGTGAAACTCTGAGTGAGAGTTTTTTAGCCTGTTGGGCTTTGTAGGTGGGGGGGTATGGGCTGTTGCCCTGTTTTCAGTTCCCCTTCTTTCTGGGGATGGGTGGCTCCATCCAGCTGGCTTTCTGGCTTTCACATCAGCCAGTACTTCCACCTATATCTATGCTGATGGCCCTGGCGCCAGCTGAAGTTGCTGTTCTGCCTTGTTCAGCAGCTCGCCGAGGCTTGTCAGCCCCGCGAAGATCTCCTGTTCTGTGGGTTGTAGAGGGCTTGGGTGGAGTGCTGTATCCCAACCAAAGTTCCAGAGGGAGAGATCCCCTGGTCCTCCAGTCAGTTGCACGCACCTCTTGGGTGGGGCAGCGCCCTGCCTTGCCTCAACTTACCCTGTTTGGTTTATTCCCACTGTCCAACCAGACCCACAAAATGAACCTGGTACCTCGTTCGGAATTGTGGAGACCACTCAGTTTCTTATTTCCGGAGCTGCCTCTTATTTGGCCGTCTTGGGATTCCCCATAGATTGTGTTTTTTAAGATATTGACGGTGAGATGAACATGGGTGGCCAAGGTGTTGATTGAGCGCATCACTAAGGAAGAAAGCAGGACTGCGCAGACGGAGAAGTTGGGCTGGCTGTAGTCCCACCTAAGGCCTCAACTCACCCTACTTGGGGAGCACCGGAGAGGGGATGAACTCCAGGTTGTTTCTAATTAGAGTAAGAGAGCTGGAGCATTTTTTCCTCACAGGGTCTGGGCATTTGGATGTTGGCCTTCCCCGGGAGGAGGTGTGACCTGGGATAAGCAGTTGTCTTCCGCAGAGGCAATCCCCACAGATGATTGACAGCTACGGGCTGTCTGCTGACAGCACTTCTAGCAGCCAGAGGATTTTAAATCCTTTATTCCTGTAAGGGGATCTGGGAGGTATATCATAGTGTCCACCATATAGGTGTAACTTTTTGTGAAATTAACTGAAGAAAAGCAAAATGCCTGTGACTTTGAGAAATTAGGGGATAAGGAGAGGAAATGAAACATGGGCCATTTCAGTCTGCTCTATTAACAGAAATGGTCTTTAAGGCTGGGCACAGTAGCTCACACCTATAATTGCAGTACTTTGGGAGGCCAAGGTGGGCAGATCACTTGAGGCCCAGAAGTTCGAGACTACCCTGGCCAACATGGTGAAACCCCGTCTCTACTAAAAATGCAAAAATTATCTTGCTGTGGTGGTGCGTGCCTGTAATCCCAGCTACTGTAGTGGCTGGGACACAAGAATCACTTGAACCTGGAAGGTGGAGGTTGCAGTGAGCTGAGATTGTGCCACTGCACTCCAGCTGAGTGACAGAGCAAGAGTCTGTAAAAAAAGGAAAAGAAAAGAAAGAAATGATTTTTAATAAATGGATTTCTCTCTGAATAAAAAGATATGACTTTTAAAGACCCCTGAAACCTTAATGAAGTCTTCTAACCCTAAAAGCAACAAATGCCAAATATTTAAATTTCTGCTACTTGTTCTGTAAACATTTATTGAGTACCCAAAATGTGCACAGCACTGTGGTAGCTGGTATGGGATCATTAAAAAACAAAAAGAAAGAAAAAAAAGAAAAAGAGTAAGTCAAATGCCAAGCAGATTTTAAGCCATTAGTGGATAAGGACATTTAAACAATTGATCATAATACAAAGCAGAATAAAAGAGTGATTCTAATACTAATACAAGCAGAATATACTAGAGAGAAGATGTATTAAATCAAACTTGGCTGAGTGGAAGGTACGTGTGTGCATATGTGTGTGGGGGGGCATGTGTTAGCGTGTATGTATATGTGTATGTCTGTGTATTTGTGTGTGCACGTGTGTGTGTGTGTGTGTATGTGTGTGTACACTTCTGGAAAAATATGTCAAATGAGCTAAGCTTTGAACTTCCAGAGATTTGAGTTTGATCCTTCCAGGAAATGTTAGCTTTTGCTTTTCTGCCCCAAATAATACCTTATTCCACTTCTTTTTTTCTTTTTTAAGACAAGGCATCACTTTGTCTGTCACCCAGGCTGGAGTGCAGTGGCATGATCAATCATAGTTCACTGCAGCATCAGCCTTCTGGGCTCAAGCCATCCTCCCACCTCAGCCTCCCAAGTAGCTAAGACTACAGGCATGTACCAGCATGCCAGGCTAATTTTCTCCTTTTTTAGAAATAGGGTCTCACTATATTTCCCAGGCTGGTTTCAAACTCCTAGGCTTAAGTGATCCTCCTGCCTGGGCCTCCCAAAGTACTGGGATCAGGCATGAGCCACCATGCCCAGCCTTCTTCAACTTTTATAGCTCCTGTAATTGCTGACTTCTATGCATTGAAGGGAGGGGCAGTCTTGGCCAAACCTGTAGTTGCCAACAAAATCAGAATTGTCACTCTTCCTCTTTATTCCACACCCAGACTCTAAAAGTACAATGACCGTCAGGACTTGCAGGTTTGGTCCCTTTAGAAGGACAAGGTTCCCAAACATGAGAACCTGCTTCAGTTCCAGGGCTGGGCCTGCAGTCTGGTCCAAGTCTTGCCTTCTGACATTGTCCTCTAAGAGCCTCCCATGATTTGGGTTGGAGGTGGGCCTTAGCTCATTTCCACGCTGTCCAAAAGAAAGTGCCTTTGTTCATTTTTCTTTCACTTTTAGGGGCTCCCCTTCCGTTGAATGACTCTTATGTATATGCACTTCCTTTGTTTTTTCTACCTTATCTTTAATTATTGCTCAGATGATAACAGTTCTGATGAATAAGACATTATGTCTCCCTTTCAAAGGTTTAATGAAAAGGAAAAAAATTGAAGCATACTGAATTACAATAGCAAGGTTCTAAATTATGCTTATGAGGCAGTGTTGATGATAAGGAAGTAGTTAAACATTACTTTGCTTAGAAAGAAATTGTTCTCAGGACCAATACTGAGTGTCAGCAAAATGAAAAACAATTGATTCATGAAGTTCTTTCTTCCCTGGCATATAGAGAATGAGATTATTAGCTAGAGAAATTTGTTCTAAAATCTATTTTAGTCTGTAGCTGTCCTTATCAGCCATTTTCCTGTCAGTCCTAAAGTCCTATATTTAAAAATCTTTAAACATCAGTTACCTGTTTTCCTTTTCTGAACTTGTTGCCCTAGGGATCAAGAGAGGAGGTCAGGTGAGGTGAGGTGTCTCATGCCTGTAATCCCAGCACTTTGAGAGGCTGAGGCAGGAGGATTGCTTGAGGCCATAAGGTCAAGACCTGCCTAGGCAACAAAGTAAGACCTTGTCTTTACAGGGGAAAGAAAAAATTAGCCGGGCATGGTGGCACATGCCTGTGTAGTCTCGGCTACTCAGGAGGCTGAGGTGAGAGGATCACTTGAGCCCAGGAGTTTGAGGCTGCAGTGAGCTATGATGCATAACAGCCTGGACAACAGAATGAGACCTGTCTCAATCAATCAATCAGTGAGTAAGAGAGAGCAGGAGACAGAAGGACTGTAAATCTGTTGAGTCCCTATTGAGCCTTCTAAGTGGATTAACATCACCTCCCTGGTATTGTGCCACAAGCAGGCGCAAGGTGCTCAGCTTCATTTTTTAGGGAAACATTTTGAATATAAGCTTTGCTGTGATTAATTCTGGCAGGAAGGATGGAAAAAATATAGCATTTAGGGGGAAATGTGTTAGTGTGTATACTACAGGACATGTTGGTAGTTCCTCCACACCCCATTTGAAAAACTAATTGAAACACTTGATGTTATTATAGCAGAAGGCCAAACTGCTTTACCGTCAAAATGAGAACTTGGTATGAAAATATGCAAAATTTAAGGACCAATTTTACATAAAATCTGTGGTCAGTTTTAAAGGCATTGAAAAAGCCTACTTAACATAATTTATTGAATTCATCCAGTCTTTATTTTAGGCAATAAGTGGCTGGAGAGCCTGAAGCCACAGGTCCTCTGTACTAGCTTCATTTCTTTTCAAAAAAATCACCTCTGTCGTCAAAGAAAATCAACCACTCCAAAGTGCTATTCTTCTTTATTTCTGTTAGTTTTGCTTCTATATATCATTTATGGTAACGGAGTCACAATTTGATTTAGTAATTAGTTTGCAAAGGGAAAACATTCAGCTTGCATATGGAAGGTATGAGGCAACGTCAAAGAAAATTGGTTTTTCATAATTGTTTTAGTGTAACAGGTGTAAATACCTCCTGAAGAATGGAACTGGATTTCTGGGATAGTTCTAACTGCCTTCATGCTTATCTGACCCCTGATACAACCAGTTTCTTGGACTTCCTGGGCGAAATTTATGTGAGGTCAATGATTCATACTTGTTCAAAGGTTACTCTGCCACGTAATTCAGTTGTCAGCAGGACTTTATCTTGCCTGGCCCAAGACTTTGTGGAAATCTGAAGGTTAAAAAAGAAAAAAAAAACTACAAGGTTTTCTTACCCAGTGAATTGACAGATCCCTGCAGGCTATGTCAGCAGAAGCATGGGGCAAGAGGTCTTGCTGCTGGTCTGAACTTTGCATTTCCAGCAGGTTGGGTTGGAAAGCCAGCCCTGAGATAGCACAGGGAGCCAGCTTAGTAGCATTGGAGGGAGGTAGTGGTGGTTTTATCCTGTAGCAATGAGTGATCACCTAAGTTTGATGGTGTTATCTCTGAAGCCTTATCTCCTTCTCTAGTTACAGTCCATTAAGAGTCTCAAGAGTTAGAGCCTATTTTTAACTGCAAGTCCTGCTTAACCATAATTGAACATGTGGTTTGTTCAGTTCAGAAGCCCTCCCCGCTCCCAACATCCTAAAATGCCTGCATATTCCTATTTGTCTGCATCATGGAAAACAAAGTGGTTTGCATGTATTTTGGATATTTTGCCCTTTGTTAGCACTCTGGTGTTTTTAAGTCTCTCTCTCTCTTTTTTTTTTTTTTTTTTAACAACAATGTATCTCTAACTGAAACATGAATTATCTGAGTACCATGTGCACTTTAGAGCATGGGAGCATTAACATTGTTTAAACATTTTTAGAAATATCCAGAAAAGATTTTATCTTCCATGCCTTTTACACCTCCGCCCCAAATGAAATTTAATGTTTGCATTGGAATTCAGAGCCTTTTAGGTCTGGACTCTGCAGTGGCAGCTTGGTAACTAGTGCTTCTCTGTAGTAAATGTAATGGTACTCTCTATTCATGTTAATGGTTTTAATGATTAGAAAGAACATTGGTTTGGGTGGTACTGTAGATTTTAAGGATATATTTTTAAAACGAAAGAATGAGTGCCTTTTTTGGTTTTGCTTGTAATTGTAATGTTTTTCTCTTCCCTTTGCTTTTTTTAAATCTTTCCCAATCTTGGACAAGGGGCTCCACCTAGTGTAAGTTTTAGGTTAAAAAAATAATATGGATATAAGTAATATAGAAGGGGCAAAAATTAGCTGAATATACTCTTCTTTTATGATGAGACTGTAAAGCAAAAGACATTGATATTTTATAAAGTGCTTTTATGGTTCAGATTATTTATGTGATTTGGAGACATACAGACATTCCTTCTCATTCCCTCATTTCTCCACAGATTCTTATTTTTATCTATTTTTTAGAAAGGCAAAATTACATCTCTTATGTGCCCATATATAATTTTTGGTTGTAAACATTGCCTTTGCCTGTGGTGAATGAATTTAGATCCAATTTTGTAGTGGTATAACAGGAGGAGAATCTTAAATGAGACAGTTTGCAACACCTCAACCCTTGGTAAACTTAGAAAGTTACTGTCTGAAATTGTTTTTCATTTTTCTTTCTTTTTATAAATAGGTTCTTAAATTATAGATTAATAATTTTATTTAATAATTTTAAGAATATCATCTAACTACATTTTGAAAATTTTTATATTGTATCCAACCTTAAGACTGAGAATCGTTTACTTGGAAGTCACTAAATGGAGTTGTACTACAGGTGACGGTGTAATTTTTTACAATTTTGAAAATATCACTGTAGCGTGGCATCCAAATTTTAAATATTTTTTTTCCTTATAGAGGAGAGTTTCTGGTGCTTGTGTTTGTTGCCAGTGAGTTCCAAGAAGAGAATATAAATATGTCTCTAAGGGACTGCATTAGTTCATGCAGTGCTATAAAGAAATACCTGAGACTAGGTAATTTGTAAAGAAAAGAGGTTTAATTGGCTCACCATGCTGCAGGCTATACATGAAGCATAGTGGCTTCTGCTAGGCTTCTGGGGAGGCCTCAGGAAACTTACAATCATGGTGGAAGGGAAAGCAGGAGCAGGTACAGTCATATGGCAAAAGCAGGAGCAAGAGATAGAGAAAGGAGGAAGGTGCGACACACTTTCAAACAACCAGCACTTGTGAGAACTCACTCACTATCACGAGAACAGCACCAAGGGGATGATGCTAAACCATTCATGAGAAACACCTGCATGATCCAGTCACCTCCCACAAGGCCCCACCTCCAACACTGGGGATTTCAATTTGACATGAGATTTGGGTGGGGACACAGATCTAAACCATATTAGGGACTAGATACTAGTCTGAGGTGCATACACAGGAAAATGCCCCACCTTGATGATGACATCAACAGCCAAGGGATACAGAGAATTGAGAAGTTTTCACAAGAAATATATCCCCTCAAATATTTTGATTTTCTGATGTGAAAAGTTTGCTCTCACTTTGGTCCACTGGCCTTACAATGGGAGTAATATTTTCTGTGTGCCTACCACAGGACAGGTGTTGTACATGCTGATGCATTTAATTCTCCTAACACTCTGTGAATTAGGGGCTCCTGAGATTTATTTCGTAGATTAGGAAACTGACATTTGGAAAAATCAAATGATTATCTAGGTTGTGTCAGGATTTGAACTCAGATCTCTGTGTTCTCCATAATGCATGTTTGTTCTTCTGCATTGTATTCTGCATTTCAAACTTCCAAAATCCTCATGGCACAAACTCTTCTTTCCTTCCCCAGTTAATCACTGTTCTTACTCAAGTTTCAAAATGTGCTAGATTCCAAGGGAGCTGATAGTCTGTATCCTCAAGAAACTCTCCGTTTAACTGAAGAGACTGAGCACAAGTATATTTTTAATGATCCTATATTCCCTGGTGCATTTAGTTAAGGGCCACATATATGGTATACTCCTAGCAAGAACAGCTACAACAGGGCAGTGATACTGTTAATTGACAAGGCAGAATTCTGAAGGCAAGAACATCTGCTTTTCTGCCTCCTCTTCTCCAGCAATGAGAACCTTCCTTCTGGAAGGGAGGTGATACAATGAGTCAATGGAGTTTATCTAACACTGAATTCTAATACCATATTATCTAATATGGAGGTTCTCAAAGTTTTGAGGATTGACACCCTGTTTCACTCTTAAAAATTATTGAGGATCCACAAAGAGCTTTTGCTCAGATAGATTATGCCTATTAATATTTACTATTTTGAACATGAAAACCAGTAATATTTTAAAATATTTATTAATTCATTTAAGAATAACATTAGTAAACCATTACATGTTAACATAAATGAATGACATATTTTTATAAAAAGTAATTATATTTTTTAAAATAGAACAATTTAATGAGTAGAATGGCATTGTTTTACATTTTTATGAGTCTCTTTAATGTCTGACAATAGAAGACAAGCGTATTCTCATCTACTTCTGTATTCAATCTGTTATGATACACTGTTTTGTAGTGTAGTAAGAAAATGCACAGAAAATCCAACTTCACACAGAAATGTTACTGGAAAAGGGAATAGCATCTTAATTAGTCTTTTCAGGCAATTCTTTGACCTTGCTTGTTCAGATAAGGGTTTCAAGGAACCCCTAGGGGTTCCTGGGCCTCACTTTGAGAACTGCTGGTGTAAGTAAGATGAGACCTACTTTCAAGTCTCAGCTTTTTTATTTCCCAGATTTGAAACCCTGGGAAGTGACTTCACCTTTGACAGAACTTCTAGAGAAATTAGAAACAATGTGCATGCAGGATCTGGCACAGAGAAGGCACTCAAACAAGTGGTAGAGATGCCCATGGTGATGCGCTGCTGCTGCGGTTTTCATGGCTGGTGCTACTCTCCTGGTCGTGAATGGTGTGAAGAGCAGCTTCCAGAGTCAGAAAATGAAGTCACACCTCACTTGTGGGTGTTTAGGAGTAAGACGGTGTGGAAGACAGTGATACTATAAATTGACAAGACAGGATCCATTTCTTTCCTACGTTGTATGATTTCTGCCCTTCCCTTCCAGAATCAGGCTGATTTGTAAGATTTGCACAATCTTCCTAAATTCTGAATTGACTATACTTAGAGAACCATTTATGGTGGTTATTATTAGAACAAAATAGGACAAAGATGGGCTTTATATTGTATATTTACATGTCATGCAAAATTCATTGTTTATAGTGAATAATTGTGACTTCTCCTAAAATAAACAGTAGAACACAGGTTCCATGGGAATGGGAGAAAATAAAAATCCAGAAATTCTGAGAAGATTTTACAAATACACTGTAAAACCTCAGAATTTTTGGATGAATACATTGTAATGTTGAGTGACACATCTTTCATCTGTAATGTGCTGTGCCCACATTTTTCCATGACACTTTGGAAACAGCACTGTCACTCTGATTGGAAGCATTAAAGGGATATGGTCAGGTCTGAGCAGGGCAGTGGAGGCTGCTCCTAAGGGAGGGTCCTGAAGCCAAGTCATATTATAGAGAGATGAATTTGGATATTCTGGTTAAATCTGAGGTTATGAGACAGATCCAGAAATAAGGGTCTCTGATCTGAGAAGCAGAATGACTTGGTTTTACTAATCAAGTAAAAACCAATTGCACTTGAGGAGGATTTGGTGGCATGAGGGGAAGATCAGGAACACATGGTAGATTGAAGCTAGACCTGGGTTGAGGTGAGGCAAGAGTGTGAAACAACTTGGTCCAAGCCAAATCTGGTAGCCTATTCCTTTTCTTCCTTTTTCTTCTTTTCAGAGATGAGGGGGTCTCACAAAGTTGTCCAGGCTGGCTTTAAACCCCTAGACTCGAAGCAATCCTCCTGCCTCCTGAGTTGCTGGGATGGACTATGCTTTTGTGTATCATCTTGCTTAGTTATGCAGAGAGCTGAGAGAGGACATTTCAAAATGCTGGAAAATATACTCCTTAAAAACAATTTTAAAAATATATTTAAAAGGCTTATGGAAAAATACCGCATTATTAAAACACTATGAAAATGACCTCATGAAAAGAATCTTATTACTGCATTGTCAGAAGGATGATATAATGTTTTTATTTTAAAAGAACAGTTTAGTCACAGCAATAAAACTGCCACAAGATATTTATCATTTAGAGAAAGAAAAGAAAAACAACAAAAAATGTTTTTCAACTTTGCTTGGGATGAGCAGGCATAAGGGGGGATTCTTTTCTCTTTGCAACCTCAGCGATATCAGGTAAAACTAGTATTGCTATCAAGTGTGTCTATAGCTGAGACACGTTTTTGTGTCTCTGTGGTCATCTACAAGTTTCAGAAACCTGTAAGTGACTTGCTTAAGAGGACTCTGCTAATTATAATGTGGTTAGACTCTGGGTGTCTTACTTAGCTGTTACTTTGGGTGGGTCACATCCAGCTTCTGAAGGCCTTGGTCTACTCATTTGTAATATAGGAAATAAGGTTAGATAAGTGGTTCTCAAAGCGTGGTCCACTGACCTGCTCATCAGCATCACCTGGGACTTGTTAGAAATCCATTCCTGGGCCCCAGGACCTACTGAAGCATAAACTGTAGGAGTAGGACCCAGAAATCAGTGTTCTGCCATGCCCTCTGATGTGATCACTAGGAACACTTTTAGCTTCAATAATGTAAGATTCTAAGAAGTCATATATGACGCATTCTGGCCTTCAGGTAAGTGGTTGTCTGGACTAATCTGAACAGAGAATTGTTCTTCTGAAATATTCAGAGGATGGAGACTGTGAGGTGTCTCATTCCATTTAACCATCTCAGGGAGCTCTTATACCTCATTGTTTATATACAAATATATTTAGAGCAGTGATTTTTAAATTGCTTTTTGGATTATAATTACCTTAAAAACTTAAAAACAGTTGTAAAGATTCTCCAGAGAATGTGGAGATGGAGTGGAGGATGGGAGCCCCATACTAGAATATACATTCAATTCATATATAATTTTTGGAGGATTACAGATTCCCCCAACATTATTCCATGATCCCCATGGACCTGCTTAAGAAGCACTGATTTAGAAATTTTTTGGCAAACAGTTAAGGAAAATAAGCCCATGTCCAGGAATTCTGAAGTGGAGAATCAGTCAATAAATTTCCTACAGTTGTCTTTTTTTTAATCAAGTATGTATCAAACACTTACTGATGAGAAGGCCCTGTTTGAGGTCCTGGGGTGGGATACATCCTACTCTCTGAGCTTTCACACAATTATTGCAGAAGTGAACACATCAGATACCAAATTAGCAACAGATTCCTTCCACCAGGAAATATTCCCAGAAGAGATGGCACATGAGATGGCCCCCGGGGTCAACCTCAAGCTGGAGAGAAGGTGCAGGAGCCCCTGCCGGCTGAGAGGATGGCATGAGAAAGGGCTGGAAAATGGAAGGCTGTCCAGGAGACGGTTTGTTCCTGGCTTCTGGGGAGGGTGTGCCCAGCCCAGACTGACGGAGGAGCAGTCAGTGTGGAATCTGTGTCTCCTGCTAAGCTTTCTTCCAAGGCTACATATAAATTCCTTGAAGGAGATGAAGTGGAATCTTTCCTTCCACTTATGCTGATATGGAAAGTTGTCAATTTTCTGCTTTAGTTCCAAGGATTCTCTTGGAAACAAAGCATTTATTTCAATGGAGGGTGTTGGATCTTAAACAATTAGGCTGGCTCTCTTTACAGAGCAAGTTGTAACCATTTGCCCAGAATTCATTGCCCAGAATTTTGAGCTATATTTTTACTTCCACATTTTTAGAAAAGCCGAAAGATAGGTCATTTTTAGAGATCTAACAACTAATAAATTGCTTATTCTCAATGTACCTAGTGTGGACTGATTAATTCTGTATACTTAGTAGTTGCTCATAGGGCATTGCCTTATAGTCTTTTAACAAGATTTTTATTAATTCTTGCAAAAAGATAATTTTCTCTTTATTTTCTGATGTTTCCTAATTACAATTGCAATAGTTTTGTCTTGATGAGCTTATATAACCCAACATCATTTCCTGGTTGTTGAATTCCAGAAGAAACAGGGCTGTGTGAAAGTGTTTTTCTGACTTTCAAATATTTGTCCTTTGTATTCACTGCTGGTCTAGATTAGGGCTTCAGTACTCCCAAAGACTGCTTAAATTCACATTGAGGGGAGCAAACAATTTAAAAGCTGTTTTTTTAGTCTGCCTTTTAAAAGGTTGGGTGAAGGGAAAATGATGGTATTGCCTAGTCTGAAGCTAGAAGATATACAATCTTAGGAATTTAGGGTGATGCAATTAAAAGTTAAATTACCCATCTTAAAATTACCAATTAAATCAATTTTTATGAAAGCTACAAGTTATATTTTTCTGTATATTTTATTACAATGAAAGGCCTTCAGAGAAAAAGTTATTTTCTTATGTACCTCTTATTACTAGATCACACAGAATAAAATATTCAATAACCTTACTTTGTGTGCATTAAATGTAGTGTAATTGAGAGGTTTACCAGATGGGTAATGTGCCAATGGTGGGTAACAGATATTTAAAATTTTGTGGGGAGGGGGGTGAGGTGGGTCGGAATTATGCATTGGAACCATGTCTACACAATGCTAAGTAAAGAACAGTAAGACAGTAAAAGGTCTATGGTTTTGTCAGTGGTTCTGATCATTAGAATGAACTGGGCTCCATTGATTAAGCCAGTATCTCTGCAGATTGGGCTCTGGCACTTGTTTCTAAAGGCTCCCAAATGACTCTCAAGCATAGCCCTGCCCTACATGATACCTGCATGTTTGGGCAGTGATGTGACTGATGGAAAGATGCCAACAGACACAGTCAAAAGATACAAAGTTGTTTTCTTTTTTAATTGCAATCGATTTGAAAACATCCAGACTATGACATAAAGCAAGAGATAAAACAGCATGTGCCCAGAGATCTGACTTTCCAGTCCCCCACAGGTGCAAGCACCTGGCACAGCCCGCCCTCCTCTGCACAGTCCCAGGTATGTGCTGCAAGACTGCAAAGGAACTCCTGGGAACATCCCTCAGCCAGCCTGGCCAGGATTCCCAGCGTGTATGATCTATTCCTGCCTTGGCCAGTTAGCAATTTATCTGACTTGTATTTTAAAGACTCGAATGACTTTTCTAATTGCAAGTTTTTGTAGCATAATTTTTAGGTAACTTACTTATTATAATAATTGATTAGCTCATTGTTTTTTTTCTGTTTTTTAAGAGTTGAGATGCTGAAGAAATTCACCATCATCTAAAGCATTTTTGTATAAGTCCAAACCATGCTTAGCTTAGTATTCCTTTATAGGAAAGAAATCTACACCATCCCTTAGACAACAGTTGACCCAGCAGTTGCTTGGCAATTATGTCATTTTTCTGGGAAGGGGTGTGACTATAAAGAATTACATCACATATCTATTTTATATTTTATAGTGTTCTCACTTTCCTGAAAATGGTAGATTGAAATATTTTGAAAGTTTTTGTTGATTTCACTTTACTTTTACTCTTGACATTTCTTGTTTATCCTTTATTTAGGGGTCAGAATAAAGTGAGATTCTCATATGTTTTACAAAAGAAAAATGACACACCCAAAATTTTAGTAATTGTTGCTGTGCTGTTTGAAACTTTATTTTCTAATATTTATTCCACTTTTTTCCTCCAAGCAAATATCTTCCCTTGTTTGAGTCTGAATGTTTATTTCCTCAAAATTCTTATGTCAAAATCCTAACACCTGCAGTGATACTATTAGAAGATGGGACTTTTTGGGAGGTAATTAGGTCATGAGGGTGGAGCCCCTATGAATGAGATTAGTGCCCTTATATAATAGGCCCAAGGGAGCTCCCTCACCCCTTGCACCATATGTGGACACAGCGAGAAGGCACCACCTGTGAACCAGGAAATCAGCTTTCACTAGACACCAAATGTGGTGACTTTTGCTCTTGAACTTCCCAACCTCCAAAAGTGTGAGAAATAAATTTCTGTTGTTTATAAGTTACCTAGTTTATGGCATTTTGTTATAGCAGCCCAAACAGACTGAGACATTTCTCTTAAGCTTGAAAGGTGAGGTATTGGAGTATGTGATTCCATGGATATTTACAAATGGAAAAGAGTAGAGAGAAGAAGATATATAGATGATGTTTTCATTTTGGATAATTTATTGTTTCTTTTCTTCCTCTGTCTCTAAGATGTTTTAAATTTTTTACTTTTATTTTTAAAATATCATATAGGAAATCTGACCTTCTGGTATGTACTTTTGTATGTACAGATTTGTGAAATTACTGCCACAATCAGGATACAGACCAGTTCCATCACCATAAAAAACTCCGTTGTGCTACCCCTTTGTAGTCACAGCCATTCCCTCACCCCAGCTCTGGCAGCCACTGATCTCTTCTCCATCACTAGGGTTTTATGTTTCCTAGGGTGTCAAACAAATGAAATTGTTTATATGACATTATATGCAACCTTATGAGGCTGGCTTCTTTCATTCGGCTCTTTCGAGATTTATGCAAGTTGTTGCATGTATCGATTATATTTCTTTTTACTGCTGAGTATTAATTGTATGCATATACTGAAATGTATTTACCTATTCTTCAGTGAAAGAGATTAAGATTGTTTCCACCTATTAACAATTTTTAATAGACCTGCTGTAAACATTCATGTGCAGCATGTGCGCCTGTATGTGTGTGTGTGTGTGTGTGTGTGTGTGTGTACATAGTGTTCTCTAGGATAAATGCCCAGGAGTATGGGATTGCTGGGTCTTATGGTGAGAACTTTGTAAGAAACCCAAATTTGCAGAGTGGCTCTACCGTTTTGTGTCCTCGCCAGCAGTGTATGAGAGTCCCAGGTGCTCTGCATCCTCGCTAGTGCTTGGTATTGTCAATACTTTTTCTTTAGCCATTCTAATACACGTACAGTGGCCCAGGCTTGAATTTTAAAGGAGGACAGGAACAGACTTCCTACAGAGTCAGAGGCGAACTGGGACCTCTAACAGAACTGCTCTCCTTGGGAAACTCTGATCTAGGCAACTCAGAGGTCCCTGTCCTGGTCCACTCCTGGCCAAGCTTGGAAAGCCCAAGGTGAATGGGATGGGGAAGGAGATGAACAGAATCAGAGGCAGCTTCAAAAGAATGGAGCAGTGTGTATTATCCTTCTTTCTCCCATTTTCTCCTTCCTTCTTCACCCTCCATGAAAAATAAATGGATGGTGTTCCTTTTAATCCCAATTCAAATTTTAATTTTAATTCCAATTCAAATGTGGAAATTGCTCCTTTTAACTTAAATTGCTATCTACCCCAAAAAGAACAAAACACAATTTTACTCCACTGAACAGAGGTGGAAGGAAAAAGTTCCTGTGAGAAGAAGTTGAAATAATCAAAGGATCTCTGTGTGTTTGTCTAGATCACTGTACCACCAGCTGTGAATCTGATTAATGTCCTTGAAGCATCAGAGAGTCACTCTCCTGCTAGGAGTCCTCATTTAAAACAGCAGCAGGCCCAAAAAAAGTGTGTATAAAATTATGAGGACTGGCATACCTTTTTCTTTTTCAAAATATTGGAAGAAAATATTGGCAAAATTTAAAATTTACAAAACTGATAATTAAAGCACAGGTATGAGAAGACTGGGGTATATAGAAACTATGGAAAGGTTTCTGTTTTTTTCAAACATTTTCTTTTTATAACAGATTTGGATAAGACTACACAGAGATAAAGACTCATCTAAACACAATTAAGTGTGCCTAATGGAGCACCATATCTTCATATGTTTTATAGGCACATGATCAAAAAGATATCTTAAATTACTTGCTTTACTGCTATATTTTTTTTGCTGTCAAGTCATAATCACCTTGAGTAAAGAGATAAATAACTGCGTATTATTATAAACCAAATACTATCCTTACTAATCTTTTACAAGAGACTCAAGTAGTTTAGCAATTATTTTTAGGTGCGGGGGCGGTGGAGAGTGTTACCTAGGGAGTGTTGACAGAAAAAGAAGTGTGATATGGTTTGCTGAATATTTTCATGGTTTCCTGTAATCATTAGCATTTATAAGAATACACTGTATGAGTTGACCCCATAAAATTAGCTTTGAATTCTCCTCAATGGGAAGTGGAAATTGTGGTAAACTCTTTTTATGTCTTTAGCTGTAATAAATCCCTAATATCATCTGCCTACTCATTTAATTGTTTGTGAGAACACAGTGTGCCTATATCCCTCTAAGTGTAATGTAGGACAAGTATTGAAATACTCCTCTTTCAAATTAAATACACTTTCTCATCTATAGAGTAATCATTTTTTATTGAACTGAGAAGTCATAAACACTTGGGTGCCTGGAAATACATCTGTAATAACTGGCCCTACTCTTTATTGTCTTCAAAAATAAAACCATCATATTTATTAATGGATTTCACTTTGCACGTCTCAGGATTTTACTTAGATATATTGCTTTTTTCAACTCATCACGAAGCCTAGAGAAACAGGAAACTGTTGCTTTAATTACAGTGGAGAGAGAAACTTTAGCTCGTGGGCGCGCAGTCCAGGTAATGGACTCCTGGTGTTTGCTCACCAGTAAAGCCTTTCCGACCTTAGGCAATGTATTTAACCTCTCACAACTTATTTTTCTCATTTGAAAAATGAACATGGGACTAATACTTAGTTGAATAAAGGAACGGATGGAGGTACTGTTTCCTTCTATGCTTTCCCTCAAGATTTATGTATATATATATATGACATTAAAATTTTTAAAAATTTTATTACATATTTATTATAATAATATTTTACGTATTATTTTATTATATAATATATAATATTTATTATTTTATGTAATATATATTATTTTTATTAATATATATATTTAAATATATGTAGTTTTATATTAAAATTAAACATATGTATTTAAATATATGTTAAATACATATATGTAAATATATAAAACTACATATATTTTAATGTATATATATTAAATACTTGTATTTAAATATGATATAATAAATTATATTAATAGGGTTAATTAATTAATATAAATAATAATACAGTTATATAATCAATATAATAAATACATATGTTTAATATGTATTTAAACACATGTATTTAAATATATTAATATGTATTTAAGCGTATATTAAATACATGTAGTTAAATATATGTAATTTGTATATTAAAACATTGTTTAAGTGTAATAATAATATATCAGTTTTAGGTAACTCATTTATAATTAAGAAAAGGCCATTTCCACACTATTAAAGGCATGTTTAAAAAATTTGTTCATGTAACTTTGAGTTTTATTTTGAGGATACTGGTTCTAAAATTGGAGTTCCCACGTCCCAGGCTGGAATCAATATTCTGGCTCCTACTGACCATTGCATGGTTGTTTTCCAAGTTTATGGCACTCATTTACAGGAATGTATATGACTCCTTGCAATTCCTGCTAACATTAGATTTGTTATTTTAATCTGTGTTTCCTAGCTCAGTAGGTATGAGACGGAATCTTATATTTATTTAAATTTGTGTTTCTTTCATTGTCTGTGATGCTGAATATTGTTTTAAAGTGTGCCATGTTAGTATTTTTTTGTGTGAACTGCATTTTACTCTTGTCTAAATTGAGGTTAGATATTATCTTAAGGGATTTAAGCAGTTATTTCTAAAAGTCTTACATTCATAATATGGGAAACCTTATTGTCATAATTGTATCTGTTTTTATCATTATCTTAGTTGTCATTTTTATGTCATACAGAATTATTTCATTTCATTAAATTAGAGCCATATAATAGATGAATCAAACAAACTCTAGCTCCTCTCTGGAATTAAAATTTTCTCATTCTTTTAAGCTTTGGTTGGTTGTTTTGACACTATTTGGAAATTATTGTGAATTTCATGTAAGGAACAGAAGCTTGAAGGGAAAGAAGGAATTTTACGGCTATTTGTGGTCTATGCTACCAATGTGCCTTCACTGAGTTAGTCTTCCAAATACAGTTGTCCCCCATTATCCTTGGGGGATACATTCCAAGACCCCCATGGATGCCTGAAACCTCAAATAGTACTGAATCCTGTATTTACTATGTTTTTTTTTCTATATATACATACCTATGATAAAGTTTAGTTTATAAATTAGGCACATTAAGAGATTAATAGTAACTAATAATGAGTTAGAACAATTATAACAATATATTCTAATAAAAGTTATGTGAACATGGTTACTCTATCAAAATAATATTTTCAGACCACAGTTGACCCTGGGTAACCGAATGCCAAAAGCTAAACTGCAGGTAAGAGGGAACTGCTGTTTAACACCCATGGTCATTTGGTTAACTTCTGCCCTTCCCTGCTTCTTCCTGAATACTCCTATTTCCACAAAGCTGCCTAAGATTTTTCTCCTTAGGAATTGATTTTTGGCAGATATAGTAACTTATATGAGTTAATTTTCATGTCCAAGATATATATTTGCACCTATTTTAGCAAATTTTATAAACATTGCAAACTAAAATATGTAATTTATTCATAATTACTCGGGATCTTTTAATATGTTAGGGTCTTACTGCTTATTCTTGCACAGGTACAGGGTGAAAGAATTGTGAGGTTTCTGAACAGATTCAAAACTGATGACTATAATTACCTGGGACCCTTAGGGCTCAAATACTGAGTCTGGTTTTTCCAACACCTGCCTATAAATGTGTTATGTTGTCAGGCTTCATGGAGCAAACTGAATAATCAAGCTGCCAAATAGTTATCTTTGAAAATAACTTAAATTACTATACATGAACTCCTATTTATTTTAAATACCACACATAGAAAATCACAGTGTCAGTTTGGCACTGTAGCTTATGCCTGTAATCCCAGCATTCAGGAGGCCGAAGCAGGAGGATCACTTGAAACCAGGAGTCTGAGATCACCTGGGCAGCACAGTGGGATCTCATCTTTACAAAAATTTAAAAAATTAGTCAGGTATGGTGGTGCACACCTGTGGTCCTAGCTACTCTGGAGGCTGAGGTAAGAGGATGGCTTGAGCCTGGAAGGTCGCGGCTGCAGTGAGCTGTGAGCCTTGTACTCCAGCCTGCATGACTGAGCAAGACCCTATTTCAAGAAAAAGAAAAGAAAGAAAATCACAGTATAATACATCACTTCAAAATAAATCATTTAGACTATTTACTCACAACATCTGCCTCTTGAATCTTTCAGCTTCTCTGTCTACTGTCTAGTGTGGCTTGGTCAAATAAATAACTTTTAAAAAAGTCTAACATATGCCAAAGTATAGAATTTTGCTGTAACTGAATTATTGAAGTAAGGAACAAAGTTTACTATCCATTGGCTTAATTTCCGGGTATCAATTAGGACCACCACATCGTAGGAAGCAGGAGGCACATTTAGCTGTGAGTTTTAGAGAATGGAATGCAGGGAATTTTATAGAGAGGTATGAAAAAAGAAACTGACATTGGTGTTGAGCCCCAAGGACTAGTAATGGTGGGAAGCTAATATCACCCCTAGGGCTGAAATGGTAAGGGGAGGTAATAGTGTTAACTGAGCCTACTGAGAGCTGACTTCCTAGGAGACCATTTAACAAGAGCTGTCCTTGCAGAGGGATGAGGCCACTGACAGAAACATCACACCCAAGCAGGGAGGAAGCCTGGGGGAAATACCCTGGATTCTCAGCCTAGTTCTTTAGTCTTCAAAGTGTGTCCCATTGGCCAAAGCCAACCCATGCCAGAGGGTCAGAGAGCCTGAGTGATGCAGTTCATGAAGCGGATCATCCCCCAACTCCCTATCACAGTACCCAGCAGAGAAAGGTAGGAGATAGATATGGGACCTAATGGCAAAAAATAAGCGTAATAGAATTTTGAGGTTCTCTTTGAGAAAATCTCTTGGGTAACACGTTCAGAAGAGCAGTATTCAATAGAATCTTTTAAATAGATATGGACTTGCATTATTTGTTTCAAATGACTTGTTGGCCAGCCTGGCCAACATGGCGAAACCCTATCTCTACTAAAAATACAAAAATTTGCTGAGCTTGATGGTGCAAGCCTGTAGTCTCAGCTACTCCAGAGTCTGAAGCAGGAGATTGCTTGAACCCGGGAGTCAGAGTTTGTAGTGAGCCCAGATTGAACTACGGCACTCCAGCCTGGGCGACTCAAAAACAAAAAACATCAATATTTAAGATCTTAAGATCCTTCTGACTTATTCGAGTAGCAGTAGCAAGTAGAGACACGATAACACATTGGCAATCGTTTTAGCACAGCTAAAACTCAACATCTACTTCTTGTAGCTTAGAAACTCAGACTCCAGCAAAATTGGAAGAACTCAAAGACACCAAAAGCTAAAATTTAACTGCAGCACTTAGGCATGTTTATTTATTTTCCTTTTTCTTTTAAATTTCAGTTTCTGAGTCTTCTTTCTTGAACAGTATCAGACAATTCCTGAAGGGATTAAAACGATCATTATGTTAATTTTTGGGAAACTGTACCTCCTCTACACAAGGCAACCATTGACTGAGACAGTAAGAGTCACACAGTCCTGCAGTCCAATTTTCTGAGTCATCGTCTGATGCTGTATATTCATTTTTTTTTATTCAAGACAATCTTCTCTTTGAAGCTGTATGTCTTTGGTTTTAATTTGTTACAGATTTTCACTTTGAAGCAGATGAAATAATTTGATACTTTGGGATGTCTCACCATTGGTGATTGTAAGTTATTTTCACGTATTTGTTGATTACAGTGGTAAAATTCTTCCCTTTGCAACAAAAAGAAGCATCACTTTTACTCACAGAAGGTAACTAACATTTATTGAACGTATATTACATGGCACAATCCTTTTATCTTTTTGTTTATTCTTTCCTTCATACCTCATTTTATTCTACAAAGAATTTGGGGATAATTTTTTTTAATGTGTAACAAGTTTTAGAGCAGCTATATGCTGTATGTACTACTAATTTCACATTACAGATGAGGAAAAGAAGGTTGGGAAAATTAAATTACTTTTATAAAACTATGAAATGACCTATCTATTTATGCTAAAGCTTACTGTCTCCTTAATAAAAACTAGATAATTTGTTAGTTAATGTTAAACTGAAACCATGAAAGCAATAAAATATGACTTTTATCATATATTGAATGCTGTCAGATTACACTTGCTTCAAATGAGTTACGTTCTATGGTAGCAAATCCATGCAAGAGATGTTGGAGCTCCTGCATAAGCCCTAGCTAATCCTTAGGGATTTAATTTCGGAGGTAAAGGACCCAGCTATTGGATGTCTTGGCTGTGCTCTTATTTCCAGTGGCATTATGGGTAGAGAACCCATACAGAGTTCAGGAATCCAGGTCAGAAACATGTTGGAGAAGCATTTAAGAATTATTTTCTAGACCCATGTCCCTTAAAATGGTTAACCTGAAAGTTTCTAAAGCATTTATCTGAAAAAAAAAAAAATATATATATATATATGTATATATAGCTCTTCAATTTTAAGATGTGGTATGATTGTCCCATCAATTTAATAACAGCTTTTAAGGGGAAAAGCATTATTGCATTAAATATATGAATCATTTTCATATCCTGATTTCAGACATGTTGACGTATTTGCAGAAAAGTACACGCTAGAAATGAGGAAATAGAAGTTGCTCCTGGCATAATTTTCTGGAACTAAACTTTTCCCCTTGTGGTCAGCTGAATCCAGATGATGTTCTGAAAACAAAAAGGAAGGAAAACAATCAAAGCCTGTTGGTTTTGAATTGTGCTGCTCTTAATGACCTGTGCAGACTGTGGTTCTGATAAAAGGGTCATGACTGGGGCTGTGGGCTTTCTGGATAGGGAGGAACTCTTGAATCAGGCAGACATGGATTAAAATGAGGAGTCAGCCTTGAGGTCACTGAACTTCTCCAGACTTTTCCTATATGCAGTGAGTACCGGAATATCTATTTTGTGAGGCTAGTATGAAGTTTTGAAAATTACCATCTGTTGAGTACCTTCTCTAGTATCTGGCAGGCGGTAGGGACAGTTACTGTGTTCTACGACAGTTATCAGACTGTCTCAGCCAGCCTACTGGACAGTTAAAATAGTATACACTAAATACAGTCACAACATGTTCTTTTCCTGACTCATCTCTTTACCTGCATCTCAGAAATTCCAGAGTCTTTCCAAGCTTCTCCCACCTCTCTTCACTAACTTTTCCCCCATAGTGATGAGGGCTGTTTCACCTGCAGGGTCCCTTCAGTTACCCTATGGTAGCTGCTTCGCCAGCCCTTGCTGTGATGTGAGGTCTGCAGTGGCTCCTGGAAGTGGCCGCCTGCACTTTGGGGCATGCCTCACTGCCTCTGCTGACACTCTGGCGTCTGACTTTGCACTGACACTGTTTGACAGCCCCTGTCATTCCATGGAAGGTTAAAATATTTACAGTGAAAATGACTCACTTAGATTCTACTTCCAGCTCAGTCATAAACGATTTGTTTAGGATCAATAAATCACTTAGCCATCTGGGACTCAGTTTCTTCCTTTCTAAAGTGGGGGCTGAATTAGCTCATTCCATGAATCCTTTCTAGCACTCACGTTCTGTGTTAAAATCATCTTGGACCTTGTAAAATATACCAAGTTTCATTTGTAATATTTAGAAAACATTCGTTTTAGAATATCCTTAAACATATAGTGTTTAGCATTTACAAAGTAAACATCTGTTTAACATTGGGAGAAATTAAATTGTAGGCTCCAGATGTGGTTCAATTCTCTGTGGATATATATATTTAAATCACAGATCTCTAAGCAGCCTTGGGGCAGCTGCCAAGTTCTTGGTCTCCCACACCTCCATCTTCTCCTTTACCTGTTTTCTCGTCTTTGTAAGATGCAGACTGTGTGAAGCAGGCCCAGCTGCTCTGTTGGCTTCTCCTCTTCTGTGTCGGGCAGCTTTCTAGCCCGGTGTCACATTAGGGTCTCCTCACTGCATTTCCCACCACGTATCAGCAAAACACAGTGACCATGGAGCCCGCTGCCTTGGGATTCAATTTGAGAAAAAGCGCTTGTGGTCTTTGAATTCTAAATCTACTGAGGCTTTCTACTAACACAGCATAAAACAAATGTTTCTAGTTCGATGTAAAACTGAACATCCCAAACCGTTATTTATGTTCCTTTTCATCCTTTTGTATGAAACCACAACATCTTAATCTTTTTTGTTTGTTTGTTTTTAAGACAGGGTCTCCCTCTGATACCCAGGCTGGAGTGCAGTGGTACAATCATAGCTCACTGCAGCCTCAAACTCCTGGGTGCAAGCCATCCTCCTGCCTCAGCCTTTCAAGTACCTGGGACTTCAGTGCATGCCACCACACTGAGCTAATTTTTAAAATCTTTTTGTAGAGATAGAGTCTCACTATGTTGCCCAGGTTGGTCTTGAACTCCTGGACTCAAGCAGTCGACCCATGTCTGCCTCCTAAAGTGCTGGGATTACAGGTGTGAGCCACCATGCCTGGCCTTAATTATTATAAAGTTACATTTCTGTGTTTTGAAGAACTGAACTATGTTTGATGGGATGTGGCAGAACTAAATCGTGGAGTGGGTGTGGCTGTTGGAGAAGGCTCACACTTACCTTTTCCCCTAGGAGTAGGGGGAAAAACCAAAAAAATTTGGTTTTTATATGTTGAGATATTAAGGGTTTAGAGAGGTTTGAGTTTGTTTTGCATTTCTTTGTTTTATTTCTAACTCTTATCCATTCTACTTACTTACATCAACAGAAAATATCGAAAATGATAACCTGTTTACCTTTTCATTATCCTCTAGAATCCCTAGTCTCTTAAAATTTAGTTTAAGAGACTGTTCTTGTAACTGAAATTAAACTCACTGAAGTACTTTATATTCGACACTATAAGGGTAAACCCCCGAATTGGAAAAGCTCAAAAATAAGATATGGACAGCTAAATTTAGTAAAACCAGATTCTTCATAAGTAATAATAATATCCTTATTTTTCATAATTATATTCCTATTGTTCATTAAACACTGGTTACATTTTAGACTTCATCCATTATACGTTTATGTAAATAATGCTACATTTTTCTTCATTTGGTTTTGTCACACCACAAAGACTTGATTAATTTTTTTGAAATTTAGAAAGATCTGATTTCACATGTTGGCTATTAAGCTTTCTCCAAATTCACTTTGTGTGGCCACTCACAGATGTGGCACTTACTCTCTAGAGAGGCAGAAACTGAGGTACGATAAGAGACTGCTGTGGCCACTGATGTGGAGGGACAGGCTGTGCTCAGAAGGATATGCTGCAGACACAGATGATGGTGTGAGTAGCAGCCCCGGGATGGATGTCACGGGGCCAGGTTCTGCAAGGGGCTTACATTTATTTATCGGCAAGTTGCTTTTCACGTGGACGACTCTATGTGGTATGTGCTGGAGGGAGACAAAACAGGAAGTTTTTTTAATTATTATTGTTTTATTGTCATTATTATTATGATATAATCATAAGACAAATGATGACAATCTCAGGAATACTTGAAATTTACCAAAGGATAATCCCTAAAAGACAATACTGAATTCAAAGACATATATTTATTTTG